>JAMXBD010003371.1:0-123717 GCA_024138025.1 Combretum micranthum | reverse complement strand
ATAGTTATGTATGAGGGATGATTTTTGTGGGAAGTTGGTTTAAGAGAGTTTTGGTAGGAGAGATTTTCTTTTTACAAGAAGAGAGTTCTTGTAAGATTATAGAGAGGAGCTTTTGGAGAGGATTTTGGCATAATATCTTTGCTTTGGAATGTGTGAAGAAATGAGAAGGGGAGAGGTGGTATTTATAGAATTTGTGGAGGAATTAAGAGTGTAATAAAATAAATTGAAAAGAAAATAAAAGAGAGGGAAATGGGGAGGAGAGGCGCCGGTTCTAGATGTAGGAGGGGAGAGAAAATGTTTTGTTTTATTTGTTTGTGTAATAAAGAAGTAATGTGTAAAGTTTGATGTGAATAAAGGTGTATTGGAAATGAAAAAAGTAAGAAAATAGATATGTAGGTGTAAGAAATAGGTGTAAGAAAAAGTAGAGATAGATGAATAGTAATGAATAGTAGAAAAAGTACTATGAATAGTAGACTAGACAATTAAAGTACCGGTAGTAATAAAAATACGCGTAATAATGCGATATCTGTAATTTTTAGCTACCGAAAAATTCCAAAACTGATATTTTTGGAATCCTTGTATTTTTACGAGTCTATTGGTATAAACGGAATATTTTTAATATTCCGAGCTCCGGGACACGCTTTTCGAGAACCGATCCCGTTTGGGTCCGAAGGTCACTCGAAATTCGCGAATCTGATATTTTTATGTTACCTTATATTATTACGAACTATTCTAGGCTATTTACTTAATTTCGTTTTCTAGGGTTTGAAAACGCGGGATTGCCGGATCTTAACTATTAGGGTTCGTTATAGGCTTGTTGACTTTTAGGGTTCCGTTTTGAATTCCGTTTTCATCGAGATATTCGTAAGATCGTATAATTTTCGAGTTTTGAGCGTTTTAGAATTTTAGCTCGAAATTTATGTTTTATTTTATTTTATTTTATTTCATTTGTGATTATTTAATAGTTTTTAGTTCTCGGAATCATTTAACCGAGTCTAGGTTTATGAGTTGACTCGATTTGACTTTTGTGAAAAATTTGGATTTTGTGATTCTAAAATTTTACTGAAGGAATTAGGACTTTATTATCTCGTTGTTAAGCGGTATTTGGATCTATTGTTTCGATTTGCGTTTTAGGAATTGGGTAGATTATTTAATTGACGTACGGATGTTGATTATATTGGTAATTGGACTTTATATTTTATTTCAGGGGTTCTCGTTTTCTCAAGATTGAGATAACTCGTTTTTGTTCTTATAAAAAATTTTAACTTGGTTCAACTTTTAGGGTTTCGTTTCCTGTATTTGACTCGGTCTAGAATTGAGTTTTAATCTCAAGTTGATTTTTTTTTTTTTCGGGTCTTTGATATTTATACTTCTAAAATTATTTTTAAGGATTATGAAAATTTTTGGGGGTTTACACCTTGTGTGATTGTCTTCCATCAGGTGGAATTGTGGGTGGGTCCATGATATAAATTTTGGACCTTGTGTTTTGATGGGCTTGACTTTGAGCATATGCTTCTAATTTCTTGGTTTAATCACCTTGCTTGGCTATTCTTCATTTTTTTTTTCATTTTTTTTTGGCACTTTATTCATGCATCCCTTTTTTCTTCTTTTTTGCAAGGTGATTTGTATTTTTTCCATTGGATGGCTTATAGCTCAAAGTATATGGATTGTGTATGGTTTGGGATAGAAACTCTTCTTCCTTTCAAAGGAAATGATTTATTTATGTCAATTGACTACTCTTGAATTGATGCAACTAGGCAAGTGCATATAAGTTAATCCTTTTTCTCCTTGATAATGACCCTGACCTCCAAATTGCCCCGTTGTGGGGTACCCTAATGTAGGGTGGTTCTTGACAGGGCTTAATTTTAAAAAATTCTTCCTTAATAGGCTCAAATGGGTTAACAAAGGATAATGTGTTTAGGACTTTGAAATGAATGCCTAATGTCACTTTGACCTATGTATCAAATTCAAACTAGACCTCCTTTAAGGAATGAGTCCATTTTATCTCTCACAATTCACTCCACTCTTAGTGTGTAGGGTAGTGTTTGGGATTAAGTTTGCCTCTTTTCATTCTAGGCCACTATTTAATAAGAATTTTTGGGTTTTCAATCATCCATTTTTTATTGCCTCAGATATATAACTAAATGCCCCATTTGGATTTATCAAATGCCCCTTAATTGGTAAAGTCCTTTTGGTTGCCCCTAATTTTGATTTCATTTGCCTTTAGCTTAAAATGAATGATCATTGGGTAACAATTTTGAAACATTCTTTTTCTGTTGGCAATTTTCCTTCTTTTCTAATTTTTTTTATTTTTATTTTTTGAAAATAACTTTTATTCTCTTTCTCATTTGTTGGAAAACAACTTTCATTTTTTTTCTTAAAAAAAAATTGTTGGAGAACAAGTTTGAAAAACTTTTATTCTCTTTTTTTTTTTTTTTGTTAGACAACAACTTTTTGTTCTCACTTTTTATTTTAAAAAATCTTCAAAAAAAAAGAAAGAATGTTTGAAAATGATTATTTATCCTAAAGTGGAAAAAGAATATTTACAAAAATAATTCTTTTTTTTTCTTTTTTCTTTAAGGCAAAAATTATTTTACAAGAATAGTGGAACAAAAAGACCCCCCTTTTTCTTTTGGAAAGGAATTCAAATGGGGGTTGATTTTTACAGGGATGATTATCCTGAAGACAAGGGAGAGGAATACATATGACAAAGGTAATTTTGATTGGAGAGGACTTATAACTATAGGTGGACAAAATTTACTCTATGAGTATTTACAAGTCTACTGTACACATTTTTATTTTATTTTATTTTTTTCTTAAAAAAAATGCAAAGATGCAAGCATACAGATGCAATTGGGGATAATGACCTTGAAAATTTGATGAAAAAATTTTGCTGGAGTTGATGAAAATTATTTTTTTTTTTGAAAACCTTTTTTTTTTAAAACAAAAAAAAAAAAAACTCCATTTTTTAAAAAAATTTTGGTCACTATCCATATAAATGGAGATAAGGACCCTGAAAGTTTTGGTGAAAAAGTTTTGTTGGAATTGATGAAAAATCATTTTTTTGAAAATCTTCTTTTTTTTTAAAAAAAAATAACAAAATTAATCAAGACTCCATTTGAGAAAAAAAAGAAATTAGTCACTATCCATGCCAATGGGGATAATGACCAAAAAAACTTTACTTGAAGTGGTATTATTTTTTTTTTAAAAATAAAGGTTTAAAAACCATTCAATCTAAAATTTTATTTACTAAAAAAAATGTTTGATTTTTGAAAACTTCCTTTTTTAGGAAAGAAACAACTCCACATTTAAAAAAATTTGGTGGACTTTTTTGAAAATTTTTTATTTTTGAAAAAACATTTTTTGGAAGAAAAATACAACTCCATTTTTTTGAAAAGTTTGGTCAAAATCCCATGTTAATGAATGCATGATTTGGTGAGGTTCTATAGGTTCCCCGATTTAGTGGTACTAAACCGGAGTGGGAGGACATTTCTTGATCTAGAGGGTGGAAAGCCACAGCCCCCGGACCTTACTTCGTCCTCCTCGCTTAGGCTCTTAAGACGGCCCTGGTACGACCGTATCTAGCACACAATCATGCTAATGCAAATGCAAACAAACAATCAAGCTTTTTTTCTATTTTACATATGCAAGGTTAGTATATATTTACAAAACAATTATTCAATATAATATACAAAGAATTATATATTCAAAAAATTGAGCAAGGATAAATTTAAAATTTAAAATTCCTAAGTGGCTAGCCCTCTCTTTTTTTAAAAAAAATTTATCCCCAGTGGAGTCGCCAAGCTGTCGAGCCTGGATTTTTTCCACTATCTTCATCTGGTTCATTTCTCTAACCCGATTCACATTAAACCCGAACCCATTTAACATGAATCCTCGACTAGGGGTTAAAAGAAATTTTAAAAAAATTTAGAGTCGCCACCCGATATAAATCGGGAAAAAATAAAAAGCTAGGATCAATGGGTCGGTTGATCCTAACTTAGCTACTAGTCTGCGAAAATTTGATTTAAAAAAAATCAACTTTTAAAACCAGATATCATGGATTCGGGGGCTAACCTATTAAAACCAAATTGGTTACCACTTTTGGAATTTTAAATTTATAATCTATCCTTTATATGCTAAAAAAAAATCTAATAATATATTACAACAAATATTTACAAGTCAAATCATTCATTTTTTTTATTTTTATGTGCTTTTTTCATTTTTATTATTTTTTTTTAGAATATGAATATTAACAAAAACATATTATATTTACAAAATATTTATTCACAATATTAAAAAAACAAAAACATTTTTTTATTTTTTATGTCGCCCCGCAGGTGCCTACGTACTCGCTAATCGAGATCAGACAAAACGTAGTTCTTTTAAAAAAGAACTTAATTTGTTGATCAATTTTAATTTTTTGAACTCTTTTCATTTTAATTCATTAAATTTTCAAGTTTTTATAAAAATCATTTTTGATGTCCTATGATCTAATCAATTGTTTTATTTTCATGAAAACATATTTTTCTAAGTCCAAAAATCATTTTTATTATTTATTATTTTTTTAAAAAATTGGTTTTGGAAAATCCAATTTTATCATTTTTATTATTTTTTATTTTTTTATTATTTTATTTATTTATTTTTTTTAAAAAAATCATCACATAAATTCACAATATATCCAGAATAATTTACAATATATTAAAATATTTTTCATGCATTAAATATGCATTTCTAAGGCAATTTATGTAAAATACATATTAAAAATATTCAAAAATATCAAAAAAAATAAATTTATATAAAAAATAATATTTATTTTTCTGGATTTTTCTGTATTTTTTTGAATTTTTATGAATTTTTTGCTATTTTTTATTATTTTCTGAAATTAATTATATAATAAACTATTAATAAAATAATGCGGATTAACCTGGACCGTCGGATGAAGCGGACGAGATCTGGAGCGTCAATCTCGCTGACCGATCTGGATCGTCTGATCTTGTTGACTCGATCTGGGCCGTCTGATCGCTTGATTAAACCTGGGCCGTCTGATCGCTTGATTGAATCTGGGCCATCTGATCTGCTTGATCAAATCTGAGCCGCTGATCTGCTTGATTGAATCTGGGCCGTCTGATCAGAGTTGACCGTTGACCGATGACCGACGACCGTTGACCGATGACCGGCTGGGTTGGATTCGGATCTTCGGGTCGGATCTCGAAGCTCCGGCGGGTGAAGAAGATGACGACGCGACTTTTCGGGGCGGATTCCAGCGGCTCCGGTGGTCCTCGGTGGCTGGAAGCTTGTCGGCCCGACTCCAATGGTGGTGGCGCGTCCTCTGGAGGTGGTGGTTCACGCACAGAACCACCGTGGACGGCGGTTCGAAGTGGTGGTCGCCGGCGGTTCAAATCCGAAAAAAATAAAAAAAATTTGCAGAGATGTTTGAACAAATTGATCAAATTAAAGCACACTCGATCACTTTAAACTTGTTCCTAAAGTTCCTTAAACACTCAAATTGAATAAAAAATAATTCGAAATTCTCAAATTTCGAATTTTCTCTTTAAGAACCCTAATTTTCGAAATCTTCGAATTCACTCATTCTAATTGTGTTTTGTTGAAATTGACTTGTGCCTTTTGCTCCTAGGACCTCCTATTTATAGGTTGCAAGCTCAATTTTCAGTTTCGAACCGTTTCAAAAATGAATTGATTTTTGCCCTTTGATTTTTCACGAATTTAATTAGAAAATCCATGATTAAATTGTTTGAAACTGATGAATTGATGATTGTTTTCATATTCCATGCCAGATTCATCTACTCAATTTTTGTAACTCCCCATTCATGTGCAATTGAATGCTTTATACATTGAATTTTGTAACTTTTTGGTTGTTTTTTGCACTAATCTTTCATATTTTGTAACCACTTTGCAATCCCATCATCAATTTTGACAATCAATGATGTTTTGTCAGTTAAAAACTGATGCAAAGTAAAGCAAAAGTCACATTTGAGGAAAATGAAAAGACAAAAATAAAAAATTTGCCTTTGCTAGGGTTTGAACCTGTGTCCTTGAGCTTGAGTGTGTGTTTGGGTCCATATGCTTAACCAACAGGCCATTTGGCCTGTGCCTTGATCACATAGCCAATTTCATCAATACTTAAGGCTTTTGGAAAAATGAATTTAATTAAATTTTAAGCCTTAATTAATTGGGCAAAAATTGGGTGTCTACATCGTGCATAGCATATGATTGATTAATAACTTGTTTGTTATGGTACGGAATTAAGGGAATTCTCACTAAGCTAGTGTAGCTTATACCCCAATAGTTGTTTAAATGAGTAGGTTACTCCAAGAATGCTAAGTGGGGACCGAGATGGTTGAAGTCGAGAATGATTTCGGGATTCTGGCAAGATATAAGAATGCTTGAAGTTTTTGGCTAAGTTTTATGATTTGTCTTGTAATAGTTTATGTAGGGAAGTCATTGGATGAATGTAATTGAAGTTGAATTATTTGTATTTTGAAGTATAGTGGTTTGTATCGAAAGTATAGTGGATTTTATTTCCTTTACATTGTTACTCAATTGTACCAACATAAAATGTATCATTCCGATGTGTCTCCTTTATGCGTTAGACACCTTGTACATAGTATGGAAGCCTTCGCGTGACTGAGGTGGTCATTCTTAGGCTTTAATATTGTGTATGGCGGACTGCCACGTTTAGGATACCCTTCGGGGGTGACATTCGGGATACGAACAATCCTCCTTGAGATTATCTAATCAAGAAGAATACCCAAAATGAGTATTTCATGAACTTCTATTCTTGGAGATTCTAAACTTTTCTTAAAATCGCGGTAAAAATCGTATAAGAGGAAATTTCAACTTAAAATGGCAATAACTTGCTCATTTTAACTCGGAATTTTGCATATAATATACCATTTTCTATCTACTCGAAAAGATCTACGTATTTCTAAGCTTTGTTTTCATAAAACTAGGTCGTTTAGGTTCCGAAAAGATAGCAACCAGATTTGCCACGAATTTGCAAAAACTTGTTTTCCTTCTTGTAAGGAAAGCTCAAATGAAAAGATAAATATTTCAAGTACTTTGTAAACTTTTTGAAAGATGTATACATATATGTAATGACTCATAACAAATGGATGAAGTAAATGAAGTTGTCTCAACTTATAAAAAGTAAGGTTTTAAAAGACTTGGAACTTGAGATTCTATTGAAATATTCATTTTATTTTTTAAATATCTTGAGTTATTGGAGATGAATATTCTTTTTCTAAATTTAATCTCTTGTAATTGCTTTAATTTCCTAAAGTGTGGTTTTATTTTCTAAACTTGGATTCAAAAAGCAATAAAATGACATTTTTGTTTCTTGTAATGATTCCAAAAGAATTTCCATTTCTTGATGAAAGATAAGTTTTCATAAAACCTTTTGTCTATGTAAGAAAAACCATTTCCAAGCATGTTCATGAGTTTTTAGAAAATCTATTTCCTATTTTTATTTAATAAGAACCTTTAGTTTATGATAACACTTCCCCATTTATTTTTATTGAGACAAAAACATTATGTTCATGCATAAATATGAATCATAAATTATAGAAATATAAAGGAACATAATAACTTGAAAGATTAAGCAAATAAGAAAGTAAATCAAGTATTGGGATCTTATTTTCATCAAGGTACCCCGGGACTAAGAAAAGACTAGTCCCGAAAGGAAAAGAAAAGGAATTGTTTTTACTTGATGAGGACAAGTCTAAGACTAGAATGACTAGTCTTAAAAATAACTTTGAAATGAATAAATTGCAATGAAGTAAATAAATTGCATGAAAGATAAATAAATTGCAAGACAATGAGCTTATATGCTCTAAATAGTATATATAGCTATATAGATATAGTAATAAACATAAAGGAATTTGTGATTATGAACAAAAACAAAGTATGAACCTATTGTTGCTTTCTTAACCTTCATGGTTCTACAAAACACACATTAAGTTCATACTAAGTAAATGAACATAAAGAAAGCTTGGAGGAATTTTTACCTAAAAGAAGCTAAACTAGGAAGAAGTTCTTGAAAGAACTCTTGAGAGATTTTTTGGAGAGATTTTGGTATAGTAACTTTAGAGAAGAAGTGGTGTGAAAGAAGTGAAGGTATGAGGGGGTATTTATAGGAAAATGTGGGAGATAATTTGTGTTAATTAAATAAGTGAAAAATAAAACAATATAGATGGAAAAGAGGGAGGGTCAGCGCCATTCATGCATGGGGAGAGGGAAAAATTTATTTTTTTTGTTATTTTGTTAATTAAAAGTAAGAAATGAAAGATGTGAAGTTGTATTGGAAATGAAAATATGTAAGAAATAGGTGTATGGGTTGCAAGAATAGACTGTAAGAAAAAATAGAGATAGGTGAATAGTGTAGAATAGTAGAAAATAGTGTAATGTAAAAGTAGACATGACAATTTAATGCCGGTAGTAAGAAAATGCGTGTATAAAAGCGATATCTGATACTTTTAGCTATCGAAAAATTACGAAATTGATATTTTTGGAACTCTTATATTTTTACGAGTCTAACGGTATATTCGGAATATTTTTCCTATTCCGAGCTCCAGGACACATTTTTCAAGAACTATATCCGATCGGGTTCAAAGGACACCCGAATTTTGAAAAACTGATATTTTTATAAAACCTATAGCTATTACGAACTATTATAGCTAATTTTTCCAACTTCGTTTGCTAGGGCTTGAGAAAACGGTAATGCCGAACTTAAGTGGTTATGGCAGACTAGGGTTTGGTTGACTCTGGAAATCCGCTTGACTTTCGATTAGGTTTTAAACTATAATTCGAATCCAAAAATTTTGGGGATTTACAAATGAATAGTAATCAAGACAACTTAATTACCGGTAGTAAGAAAAATACGAATAAAAAGGCTATAACTATATTTTTCATAAACCGAAAAATTATGAAATTCATATTTTTGAAATCCTTATTTAATTTCGATTCAAATGAGTATTCACAAGTAAATTTTTGAAATTCAAGTTCCAGGGCATGCTTTTCTGTAATGGATCTCAGGAAAGCTTGGAATTGAAATTTTCTCAAAATATGATCTTTTCTTGGATTGAAATAAAATCAAGAACTATATTCAAGATTAAATTTTCTTATAAAAGTTTCTTAATTGGAAACCGAGGAAAAGCCGGATTTAGGGTTTCTAGTTCTCACTCCAATCTTAAGCTACTTCGGTTTAGGGTTTTGGTTTCCGGTTCTCGAGTCTTCTTGGTTACTAGAAAAACCGGGGTTTACACTTATCCTATCGAGTATATAGCTAATGAAATGAGACTAACTACTTGATATACATGAGTTAATTAATATAACTCATAATATGTGATTAATATAATTTAAAGGCGATCATAGAATTTGCAGATACTCCATCATGATAATAAAACACAATTTAGTCAACAACAATTCATGCCTCAATAGATATGATTTCAATCAATATTATCATGTATAATCCATTTTCATCTTTTCCTATTTCTAGTGCTTCTAGCTACAAGCATAAACAAGTATGTAAAAGTAGGAGATAAACTTACTTGGCCACCTTTGCTACAACTCTTTACTCGTAATAGTCCTTCGAATGTGGATCCTCTTAAGCTTTGTTATCTAAACGAAAGAAATACCCGGAATGAGTATTTCATGGAAGTTTTACTTGAACTTTCTAACTCTATTCTAGTATTTGCGTTAAAATTCAGATAGGAGGAAATGCCAACTAAAAATGGCCATAACTTTTTCCTTTTAACTTGGAATTTTGTATATTATATATCATTTTCTACCTATTCAAAAATATCTATCTATTTCTAAGGTTATTTTTGTCATAAAAAGCCATTTGGGTTGCAAAACACTACGGTACAGAATAGCCACAAAATTCCTAGCTTTTAAAAATATTTATTTTTTAAACTTTCCTTCATCCAAAAAGCCTTAAACAAACATATAGATATTTGTATAATTGAAAAATCCTTTGAACATATATATAATATATATATATACTCATATTATAAACATGATTTTTGTAGTGCTGTCTCAATATTAATTTTTCACAAAACAATTTGTCTTTGAAAGTTTTAAAAAATGAAAACTTTGAAAATTTTTCCTTTTTAAATTGCTAGAAAGAAAACTAAAAAATTCTTGGGTTATTATAAGTAAGTGTTTTCCTATTATAATTTCATTTCCTAACTTTTCAAAGATAAATTAATTTCCAAAAATTTGGTCCTTTAAGTTATCTACTAATTTTACTTCTAGTGATTGAAAATAAGGTTTTCAAAATTTTTCTTAAGTCGTTAACATTGTCTAATATTTGGAGTTATGTTAAATGTATGTTTTTCTCTCATTTTTATATTCTTCTGCATCTTTAGAAAATACGCTTACCCTTTTAAAACTTCACTTCCTTGGCAAATTTTATTTCTCTAAGTTGGTTTTTAAAATAGTAAATTGATTTTACCTTGATTTGAAAAACTTGCTTTATTCTTAATATTTATCAAGTGGTGGCATAATCCTTTTAAACAAGTTTATAAGAAAAGTTTTCATAATAAAGAATTATCAACAATAGATCTTAACAAAAATTTCATTATAATTTTAAAAAGAGAATAACAATATTAAAAATTAAGTTTTGAAGAAGCTTACTTAGTTAGTGATTTTCAATGTCTATGATGAACCTTTTAAGTTTTATAAAAGATATGGTTGGATTAAAATCTTAAGTTTAATACTAAAAATATATTTTTATGGAGTATTTAGTTATGATTTATAAAAGAAATAAGTTCCTTTTATTATTTGAAGAAATCTTTATTACTAATACTTTAAAATTAATGATTAGCTTGTCTAAGCTTTTGAAAAGAATTTATCAAAAACAATACTTAAATCTTTTGTCGAAAAATCCTTTGTTAAGTGATAAAAAAAATAGTTTACTTTTCTTTATTAATGAAAGAACCTATTATTATTATTATTTTTCTATTAAGATAACAACATTATAATCATGCATGAATATGATTATGTAGCAATAAAAAAGGGTAAGAGTAATACATAATAGGATAAAAGAAATATAATAAGCAAATAAGCATAATAATATGGTCAAGTATTAAGAACCTTAGCTTCATCAAGATATTTCGATCAAGTATTGGGAGCCTTAGTTTTATCAAAGCTTCTCGGGACTAAGAATAGACTAGTCCCAAAAGAAAAGAAAAGAAAAGAAAAAAAAAAGAAAAATCATAATAATAAGAGCATGTTAATGATAGTTAGTGAGCATTTAGGCTCTAAGAAATATAGATATACATATATTTAATAATATATATATATATATAAAGTTAGATTAGGAGCATAGTAACAACATAATGACAATAATGTAACAAAATAATATAATTTGTATTCTTGGAATGTGCAAAAATAAAACATGAACATGTTGTTGCTTCTACAACTCACATGAGTTTTTGAGAAATAATACCATGGTCATGGTAAGTTCCATGACATGGAAAAAAAAAAAAAAAAAACAATGGTAGAAAGTTTTTACCTAAGTTGTGTTTATGTTGAAAGAAGAAGAAAATGAGCGCAAAATTATATGGGTAGTAGTTTTGTGGAGAAAAAAGAGAGCTTAGAAGAGAAATTTAGAGAGGGATTCTGAGGAGAGGTTTTGGTAGAGTTTTGGCAAGAAAAATGAAAAAGTGTGAAAAGAAGTGGAGGGAGATGGGATATTTTAAATTTTGGAGTAAAACTTAGATGTAATAAAATAAATTGAAAAAAAAATAAATAATAGAGAAGAGAAGGGGGGGGGGGGGGGGGGGGGGGGGGGGGGGGTGGGGAGGGGACGGGGACGAGGGGACAGCGGTACATGCATGGGGAAGTGAGAGAGTTGATTTGTTTTGCAATTTTTGTAATGAAAAATGATAACGTATAAGATGGGATGTGAATAAAGTTGTATTAAAAATACAAAAGTGTAAGAATAGGTGTGTAGATTGTAAGAAGTAGGTTGTAAGAAAAAGTAGAGATAGTGAAATAATAATGAATAGTAGAAATAGTACTATGATTAATAAACAAGACAAATAAAATATTAGTAGTAATAAAAATACGCGTAAACGAGCTATATATGATATTTTTAGTTATCGAAAAATTACGAAACTGATATTTTTGAAATCCTTATATAATTACGAGTCTTTTGGTGTTATCGAAATATTTTTACTATTTCAGGCATCGTGGCAGGTTTTTCGAGAACTAATTCTGTTTAGGTTCAACACGAATCGAATTTTGACAAATTTGATCTATTTAAGCATCTTATATTATTCCAAACTATAATCCATCATTAACTTATTTTTATTGTTCTTAGGTTTCGAGTGCGGGATTATCGAAGTTGAAACTGCTAGATTGTCTTGATCTTAGTTGACTTTTGGAACTCTGGTTTGACTAGGGTTAGAGTTTATTCCAACTTTTCCCTAAAATTTGAGGGGTTTATAGTTGGAACATCCATGCTGCATTTTAGTGTTGCATATTACTACAACTTGTTTGTTAATATTTAATTATGCAAGAAACACTTGAATCTTCCATGTCTCATTGTTGTCGTATCATAAGTTATTTATATAATTAAAATTTACGTTAATAATCTTATTTTAATTTTTAATATTATTCATTCGTTCATTTTCTTTAATTAAAGGAAATTTCTCTTGAAGGAAGACATATTTTGATGACATGAAATGTAAGCCTTATTTTTCATTTTTTGAAACAAAATATATTAAGGACCTCATGTTTTCCTATTGATGATTTTCAAAGCAAAAACGAGTGAACAAACTTGTCATTTTAGAGTAATACTTTTGAAAGACTCCCACTAGAGCTTGATCTATGACTAGCTTCACTTGCGAGGAATTTAGATGCAATGACGTAGGTTATGGATTTATTATGACTTGCCTACACACAGACCCACATAGAGCTTAATCGTTATTCTTGATGATATATGTATGATTTGATGTGATGTGATATTTACTCTTTATCTTTTGTTTTGATTACACATCAACCAAAACTTAAGGGGTGGATTAATTCTTTTTGCCGCCTTAATTATGTTTTACTACTCATCAATGGAAAGAATGATAATGTGGACCTGAGGCTCAATGGGGCTTTTGCTTTGTTCTCCTATTTTTAAACAGAGCATTGAGAGGAACCAATATAAAATGAAATAATATAAAAAACATAGAATTTTCTCATCCAAATGTCTACATCAACCGATCGATGACTCATATTTCCTATTGAGTACATGAATAAGAGATAAAGTTCTGGAAGGAAGAAGAAGAGTTCCTAATTTGTTTTTCTTTTTTTTCAATTTTTCTATAAAAACAATTGTACCACATGGTTTTTTTTTTTTTTCCATTTAATAAACCAACATATAAGCTATAGTTGCAATAAATAAGAGTAAAAGAGTTAGAGGTGGGAAGTGGAGAGTGCATGGAATGTAAGCCCCAAAGAAAATAGATAACTTTTTTTTCTTTTTGGCATATAGATTCTAAAGGAATTGGACGGTCCCTTTTTGTTATATTTGTGACAATAGGAAAAAAAAAAAAAAAAATTTATGTATATGGATAGTATATATATATAAATCTATTCCATGTAGAAGTAAGTAAACGAAGACCTAACCCCTAAAAACTGCACAGTTCTCAGACCCAGGGCTGACCTCTGGCGACAGAACGTCCCACCAGTCTCTCTTTCTCTCACCCTCACCCTCTCTCCGTCGGCGGTGACTCTCAGCCAAGACGCCCACTGGTCGGCGGTCTGGTCGTGTCTCTCATCGTCATTTTCTCCCTCAACGCCCCCCGCGAGTCCTCTCTCTCTCTCTCTCTCTCTCTCCCCGTCACTCTCTCCTCACTAAACTCGGTGTTGGTAAGTTGCAGTCTTTCTTTCTTTCTTTTTTCTTTTTTTAATTTTATTCAAATTAATGCTTGGGGTCTAATTGAGTTGCAAGGTTTATGGTTATGTAGTGCTTGTAACTGTAGAGCTGTTGTTTTGTTGGCAACATTATTGATATTCTTTAGAACTAAAAAGATTAATTAAATTAAGTTTAATTTGGTGGAGACGTCGAACACACGGCTATAAGGAATCCGAAACCGAAAAAATTATAGTTTTGAGTTGATTAATAACACCGCCGAAATCCCAAGAATGTCTGTACTATTTGATTGACACTGACATTTTTATAATTTTACGTCTATACTTTGTGGGGGGTAAAAGTAAAGAGGCAATTCGTGTAAAAGTTGTTACGAGGAATAAAGCAGCAATTGGGGCACATTTATGTATGAGAAAGAAGTTGGAGCGCAGTGTCGTTTTCTATTACAAGGTGGTATGAGCATAGATTGAGCACACGTATCTATAGGAGGTTTCTTCTCTGTCGTGGAAGGCGAAAATCCAGGCATGGATTACATGTTTGGAACTCTTTTTTTTTTTTTTTTTCCTGGTTAGAATGTTAGGAACACTTCCACTTAATTTGGTTTGGATTTATGAACTTAAAGTTGGTTTATATAACCTGATTATGTTGAACTTCTCTCAAGATGTGTGTGTATATATATTTTACAATAGTTGTTGGAGATTATTGTAACAACTTTGTTAGCTAAAATCAGATTTTGATTTAAAGGGATTAGATTTAATATTATGTATGACTACTGGGTTTAATTCTTTCCATTCTACTACTTTATGAAATATTTATATATTTTTTAGGAATAACACAGATTCTTCACAGAAGTGGAGATGGAGCAGGCAAAGGGTAAGGCGCCATTGGGAAACACATCTACACTAGGAGGAGGAGGAGGAGATAATATGAAGATGAAGAAGAAAATGCCAGCTCCAGAGGAGCTGATATCCCACTACGTCTCAAAGGGCATGGATTCCCAGGAAGCATCCCTCAAAGTAATCGAAGACCTTCAGAAGGTTCTCTTTAGAGTCATTGCTAACAACAACAACAGGACCAAGCCTGACAGGCTTACGTCTCGCAAGCTTGATACCATTAATAATCGTCTGGCTGTGCTTGATATGAAGCTGGACTCCAAGCCTGGATATCCTCAGGCCTTTGCTGTTGGACTCGCTTCTGGGGCTGCTCTCAATACCATCACTTCTTTTATGCCTCACCTTTTCACTACTCTTGATAACATCTGGAAATCTGTCTCTTCTTCTTCTTCCTCCTCTTGATTTAGAGAGAGAATTACTTTTATCTATTTTTGATCATATGCTAGCCTGTTATTATGTGTACGTCTCAGCACTGGATGAGAATGAGATGAGGCTATTGAAAAAAGAGGATTCAAATTCATAAAGTGAATATGTTACTTGATAATTTGGCAATAAAGGAGTGTTTTAATGTAAGTAGAGTGTCAAGTTAATGACTAGTTTCCCTGTTGGATAAACCTCGGAAAGCAGCTATGGAGATTACATCATTAATCACCTCAAATTTAGGATCTTGTTCCATGAGAGTAGCGGTGAAACTGTTCGCGTTATGGAAGAGGGTAGGGCCATAGGGGTATGATCTCACAAGCTTCTACCATTGAAATTGTGGGATTTTGGGTAATACCTTGTAGCATGAGACATGGATTTTGGGTAATACATTGTAGCATGAGACATGATCCATAAAAGACGTGAAATTGCCGTAGGGGTACGATCTCACAAGCTTCTACCATTGAAATTGTGGGATTTTGGGTAATACTTTGTAGCATGAGACATGATCCATAAAAGATGTGAAATTGCAGACTGTCCCTCGGAATCCATAAATGACAAGTTGTTCAAGAGCAACATCTGTCTCCTTCTACTTGAGAGGTTGTGTGATGAGTGATCTTTAATGGTCATCTCGGATGGAGTAATTACCTGGAGAAGGGTGATGCTCACATATATTGGTTTTCAATCATCAGTAGGCTAATCATGCGTCTTCTTAACAGGCATTGTGCTTATGGCCTTCTCAAGGATCATCAGGAGATTCTTTTCGGGATTTAAAGTAAATGAAGTTTAATCACAAAAGATTCAGGAGATCCCTGGCTGGGAGCTTTCCGTGAATGATGTGTTTGGAGACCAAGCTGATCCAAACTACTATGTGTCATGGCTGAGAACAGGGTCCAGATAATAAGGATGTTGATTATAGCAACTATCTTAGCAACTCTTGGTTTCGTTTATTGGAATCAAGGGGAATGCTATTGATGGGAATGATCTTTTTGTATCACATAATATCCATTTTCTATGCACTTCATCCTCGCATAGCAAAATCGGCTAATTGAAATTCATTATCCTACATATGTCAACTCAGTTTCAATGAAGTACGTGCACACAATTATTCAGCTTGGCTTGAAGTTATAAGTTTGGGAACTACCATTTGCAACACCATATCTGGAATTATCCCTTACTCTTTCTTGCTGTTTTATGGGGAATTATCTGCTATGCCTTTGAATTCCTACTAATTGTTTATATTTGGTAATTATTGCGTCTGCCGAAGTCTTAGTATGTTACCATGATGAATCTTTGGAGTGTGATAAGCCATGGTGGTGGAAAGCTTTCTATGTTTTAGATTTAAGGCCTTCTTACATCTTCGTATGTTTACAGATCGCTTGGTAATCTACCTTTAGGGTTTGAATGGACTAATTTCGGTCACAATCTATACTAGCTATTCTTTCATCATAGAAATTGTGATCATGCTATCACTCTATAGTTTAGGTTTCTTGGTACCATTCTAATATGTCCATCTCTTGTTCTGCTATACAAGCAAGAATGAAGTTCTATCTTATTGACCAATAGGCGAAGGATAACCTACTCGTTGTTGTGAGCTGTGTTGTATCCCATATCATGAGAAAACGATTTATGCATATATTTTGTAATTATGAGTTATCAAAAATAAATTGCTTCCACTTCAATATTCCATACATGTTGAATAATTTGATTTTGTTGATCGTGATGTTTATTGTTATCTCATAATATCTCAGTTATATGAGTGATTTAGCAAATGTGAAGTTTATTTTTAAGGTTGCCTTGTTGTTCATAAAGGCAATCATTTTGGAGGTATCTCTATTCTTGAACTCTCTTCGTTTGCAAATTTTTTGTATGATTTAGAATCTCACGAATTTCAATATTTCGTTCAACATTTGCTATGTATTTTTCAAAAACTTGACACAATTTCCACTTGTTTCTTTTGGGGACACCAAGTTGAATATGCGTTTCTATACATTTCTCGGAATAATAATATATGGAAAGGCCAAAACTTTTTCTATTCTATTGTATATGTCACAACTCTAAAAAGGGGCCTAGGAGGATGAACCTAAAGTCATTATATCACATGTGCACCCGCAATATGAAAACCATTTTGCAAGTTAGAGTTTACAAGACTTTACCTGAATCTTTACTTTATAAACTTCTAACAAATAAACACATCTGTGATATATAAAAAAAATTCGACTTCCATAGTCCACAAAAACCATAGAGAATCGATATCCTCTATTAAATAATAAAATATGATAGATCATCTACATTTTACAAGCTTTAAACTATTATAAAACTAATCTAATCCATAATCTAAACTTATGTCATATAAAACAAAATCTTAAAACAAAGCAGTTTATCTAATCCTCATATCAACTTGTCTTCTATCTTCAAAAGATCTTCTCCACATAGTCTTAGCCTGTTCCTGATGCTTTAACCATGCCTGCACAAAAACTATGGGTGTGTAAGCTCAGCCACAACTTAATGAGTAACATAACCAAACCACACATCAAGAAAATGTCAAACAAGTTTTATTACAAACATATGCAATGCAATACTCAATCATATGATATGCACAGTTTGGATGATTGGAATCCAAACCAATGGAGATTTACGCCCTCTTTTAGGGGTTGAAGGAGTAGTACAGGCCATTCATGCCTAAGAGAACCGTAAACTAAGGAAGGGGATGAATACTCAACCTTGATCCTTCAGCTCATATCTTTCTTAGCACAAAAATAATTTCTTTTATAGCACAGATTTAACCGTTAACTACCTCTTGGATATAGCCAAGAAAGGAGGATTTCATTTTGAAATACTTTTTATTGTAAAATAATCTCTAACTTCCCCTAAGACTTAGCTAAGGAGGGAGGATTTTCTTTAAAATTCATTTTATGGAAACATAGCCTCTAACTACTCCTTAGACAAGACTAAAGAGTGAGGACTTCCTTTTGAACTCATTTTGTGCATATATCAAAAGATGTACTTTATCAACCAACCTTCCACTTCCCTTAGAACCACATAACCTCCATAAGTATTAATCTCTCAAGCCGACTCCAACAGGGGCGAGTCCTTCGATGCCTGCTTAGTTCCTGTGAAGCCGACAACCCTATTAGTACACTCAAGTAGACCTACTAGTCTCAACAAGCACTACTATAGAATCGGAATATTAATACGTGAAATGAACCCCTACTTATGCAAGAATGATGTTATGCAATGCATGTCCAATTCATTTAGGGTCATTTAAGATTTATCTCTTATTAGTTAATGAACATACAAGTTTTAAACACTCGATGATGCATAAAGCACAATTATCACCAAACAAATGTTATCACTCAATTCAACCACCAAACAACAAACGAGTTCCCAGACCCCATGCATATTCAGTTTTTATTTACATTAACTCGAGTGCAACTACATTGCAAACACAAGCAAGGTGATAAGATTATTGTTACCCACCTATCATCTAAGCTAAGTCATAACAACCTCTAGGAAAACCAAAGCATTATCCCCATCCATCATTCCAATGATCATCAACATCAAATCATCATTATCCTTCATATTAAAATCTAAACAGAAATAGAAGGTTGACTAGAGGCTATTTAAGAGAATATATACCAAAAATGAACATCTATCAATGAACTTAAACTCATTTTAAGATCCTATTTGATCAGACATTAAGTAGGAACCCTGCTATGGCTGCAAAGATCATCCCGCTAAGATACAAATAGTTCTCCATTGTCTGTCAAAGTATTTATTTTCTCTTGTTTATAATCTCTTATTACAAAAGCATAACAAAGCATTCATATACAAAAGCATCATTTCCTAAGCAAACACACTTTTGAGACAACATATTCCCCATCTAAATTATGGTTATCCTAGCATATCATTTTAATCCAATTATTAGCTATTAACCTATTTTAACTTAATCATAAACAATTTGATTAGAATTAATCATTTAATCTAATTACTAAGTCACTTTGATTAAACTTAATCCTAATTCATTTTAGCTTACTAAAGTCTATTTAGTCAAGTTGAACTTAAATTGATTAACAAGTTCATTTTATATCTAAGATTCATATTAACATAAGTCTGTGTTTATCACGCCCCAACGGGTACCCTAAACGTGACAGCTCGCCGTACGCAATATTAAACTTAAGAATGACTACTCAGTCACTCGAAAGCTTCCATATCGGTACAAGGCGTACATTCACATCAAAGGGAGACCGGTGGAGTAATGCAATTTAAGATATTGGCAGCGGAACATGCAAAATATCACTTAATATAATTCATTGAAATATAAAGTCTTACAACTTCTAAGGGGCATTCCCCTGATAATTTTCATAACAACATAATCTTACTAAGAGAAATAACAAAAGATAGAAGATTTTAGAAGAAATTACTTTAAGACTTCAAAACAAAATTCCTCCAAAAGCTTCCTAAAATAAAGATTCTACCCATGGGATCAAGATGGTCTCGGGTGCAATATGATAATCCTGCAATATCAAAAGTCTATAGGGGTATAAGCATAACTAGCTTAGTGAGATATTCCTTACGCAAAAGTACTCATAACAGTCAATCAACCAAGTTTATTAATCAAGTATACGAAATGCAATAACCATATGATCAAATAGTACATACGATTATCCGGTTTCGTATGTGTGATGGATTTACCCCTCCATCAGTGGTTAGGGAATGATTTGAACTGGGTCCCGAACGACTTCCTTATAGGTTGCGCGCGTCTTGGGGTTCCAACGAACCGTACTACTAGTCCTCGGGCTTTCTTACCCAAAGCAATGATCCAGCTCTACTACAACTTGAGGTCGTATTCCTTGAACGTCCTAAACTCTCAAGATGTAGCTAGCAGCTTACCTTTCCGGTTCCATGTTGAGGAGTAGTAGCAAAATTTTGAAATGATATTCTAAGTGATATGTATGAGCAATTTATTAATGAGGATTCCAATATGACATTAAACCATTTAAAACGATCAAGCAATAATTGCACACATAGCAATACATACATAGAAACAATTATATCAATCATAGATCATGTTCCGATATACTTATCATTCATTAATCGCACATAACAATTCACATACATAATTTCCATGATATCCCACATACATATCGATTTTATCTTTTCCTAACAGCTAGTGCTCTATTCTACAAGCACATGCGCGAATATATAAACGTAAAGGAAACTTACTCGTCCATAGCGATCTTCTATGAGTCAAAGTAATCTCGGGGAAGAGAAGATCTTGGTCCTCGACACCTAAACAAAAGAAATACCCAAATGAGTATTTCATCCAAGATCTATTCAAACTCTGTAATTCTATCTTATTGAATTCATCAAAATTCGCATGAATAGAAATTCCAATTTAAAATGGTCTTAACTTGCTCATTTTAACTCGGAATATCGTATATTATATACCGATTTCTACCTACTGAAAAGATCTATCCATTTCTAAGGTTATTTTTATCAAAAGAAGTCATTTAGGCCTCGAAATAGTGTCGTACAGATTTGTTATGGAAATTCTAAATTTCACAACTCAAGTTTTCAAACTTTTCTTCATTCAAGAGCTTTTGTACAAAAATATAGATATTTTGTATAGTTGGAAAATCTTTTGAATATACATATATAGACTCAAACTATATGCATAAATTTAGTGGTGTTGTCTCAACAATGATTTTGTAAAAATGTGTCTTAAAGTGAAATTATGCTAAGACTTGAAAAGAAATTAGTTTTGTTTTGGAAAATTTCCTAAATTATCATAAGTGTATTCTTTTTAAATCTATTTCTTAGTTATTAAGAATAATTAAATTTTTAAAAAGTAATTTTAGTCTTTTATGATTCCTACAACTTTATTTATAGTGGTTGAAAATGTAGTTTTTCTAAATATTTCTTGGTTATATATTCTAATGTTTTTCTAAAGTTAGATCCTCTTTAAAAGAATAATATCAATGATCTTATAAGTTATTTATTATTTTTATTTCCTAAGTAAAGCTTATCTTTAGAAAAGTTTTTATTTGATAATTTTGTAAAACTTGTTTAAACCTTAGTATGTTGATGAAAACTTTACATATGAGTTTAAGAAAACTTTTTGTTAAACAAGAATTAAGTTTAAGGAATCTTTCTTATTTCATTAGTTTGAAAAGAGAGTTTGTGATAACTTTATTTTATGTATTCATTGATAAAATTTCATATAGTATTATTACTAAAACTTGAGCTAAACTTATCTAACTTTAAAAAATATTTGTTAAGATAAAACTTTAAGTTTTTATGGAAAAATAATTTATTATGTGACAAAATTTATTTTTAAAGAGAGTTTTATTTTTATTACTTAAGAAAACTCATTTTTATTATGGTTGAGACAATATCAACATGTTTATGTATGAATGATAATATGTAACTATGAGAAATATAATAAAAACAACATAATAAGATAAATGCAATAAGAGCATAAAAGTAAAGTCAAGTATTAGGAACCTTAGCTTCATCAAGGTATCCCAAGACTAAGAATAGACTAGTCCCAAAAAGAATGGAAAAGAAAAGAAAGAAAATTGTTTTCACTTGATATGGACAAGTCTAAGACTAGAAAGCTATCTTAATAATAGTATGAAATAAATAAATTACATAACTTGGAAGTAAATAAATAACAAATGAGCTTATATGCTCTAGAAATATATATACATAATATACATAATAATATATAGAAGTTAGATTAGAACAAATAATAATAACAATAATAACAACAATAATAACATAAAGAAAAATAAAAACATGAACAAAACAAAACATGAATTATTATTGCTTCTTTAACTCTCATGAGTCTAAGAAATATACACTAAGCTCATGCTAAGTTGTATGAACATGATTGAGTATGTGAAATAAACTTTACTTAAGGTTATGAATTTGTTAGAGAAGAAAAAATGGGTTGTAGTATTATGTGGGAATTGGTTTTATAGGGAAAAGAGAGAACTTGTGAGAGATTTTGAGAGAGGGATTTTATGGAGTGATTTTGGTAGAGTTTTAGTAGGAAATGAGTTGTGTGAAAGAATGAAGGATGAAGGGGTATTTATAGAGTTTTGGAGAGGAATTTAGATGTGATAAAATAAAATAGAAAAGAAAATAAATTGATGGATGGGAGAGGGGAGGAGGCGCCGGTTTTGGGTTGTAAGGGGAGGGAATTGATTTATTTTGTAATAAAAGAAGTAATATATAAAGTGTGATGTGATTAAAGTTGTATGGGGAAGATAAATTGTAAGGTATAGGTATAGTAGTATGTAAGAATAGAGTGTAAGAAAAAGTACAGATAGATGAATAGTAAAAAAGTACTATGAATAGTAGAAAAGTATTATGAATAGTAGACTAGATAATTAAAATACTAGTAGTAAAGAAAATACGCTTAAATAAGCTATATTTGATATTTTTAGTTATTGAAAAATTCTAAAACTGATATTTTTGAAATCTTATATTTTTACGAGTCTATTAGTATTGTCGGAATATTTTCACTATCTAGTGCACCGGGTCACGGTTTTTGAAAACTGATCCCATTGGATCCAAAAGACACTAGAAAATTATGAATCTGATATTTTTAAGCTTTCTCATATTATTACGAACCATTTTCCACAATTATCACAACTTCGTTTTCTAGGGTTTAAGATCACGGGATTGCCGGATCTAGATTCACTAGACTAAACATAAAACTAGTTTAACTTTAGGGTTCCGGTTTGACTTCCGGTTCTTAGGGTTTATTTATATTTACCGAAAAATCTAGGGGCTTACAGTGTTGATTTAATCTTAACAAAGTTGATTAAATTTAAGTAATCTAATTCATTTTAATTCATTCAAGTTCATTTAGTTAAGTTGAACCTAGAATTATTGGCCAAGCTCATCTTATACTTAACTATATACATTTAATAAGCAAACACAAGTTTTCAACTTTGTTTGGAATATATAGCAGCTATAATCAATCAAAATTTAGGCCTTGAAAAAACTTAAAAGATGAAAGTTGTAGATCTCTTTTTAAACTTTCCATAGCCTTTTGAATTACCTTAATCCGAGTTTGGATAAAAAAAGTTATGATCAATTTAAGTTAACTCAACAAGAAAAAGAATGACGAGATAGCCCCTGGTTTCATATGGGGCATATCAAGAGTGGTGGCCACCAGACCCCTCGCCACGTCCCATAGCAAGGGTAGCGGTGGCCATTAGGCCCCTTGCCACACCCCATATGGGTTCAACAGGGGGGACAGTGGCTACCACATGTCACGCCCCGAGGGTACCCTAGTAGTAGTAAACAAGGTACACTTGAATACTATTACTAGTTTACCTTCTAAGAATGACATATTTTCAATAAACAGATCTTTTAGTTGCTTGGATAAGATAAGCAAATATATATAAGACATAAATTAGAAAATAACTGTCATACCAAATTTGTGAATAATAAAAATATTACAAACCATAACATTTCTATAAACTCCTTTAAATACATAACTAAAGTTTCTAATGCAAGATACTTGCAACTAAAGATAGAAAATATATCTTATCCTATACTGTTCCTTAAGCTTCCATCTTTTAAGTTCTTATCGGGACCATGCTCTCTGGTAAGTAATGAGTCAAGGTCGCAGGGTGAACCTGAAAGGACTGTTAGAGTGTGAGCTAAACCACGAGCTCAATAAATAATCAAACTTATTACATAACACATACAAGTTATTTAACAATCATATGAAATGTATCAATCAAACATGTGTACAAATACAAGCCTAGATAACCCGGAATCTAAACAGGATGAAGATTTGCACTCTTTCATTGGGATTGAAGGATCACAATCTATGGCCTACCTACCCAGAGACTAAGCATTCAGGAAACAACAATGGTCAATTTAATTGTCTCTTTGAATTTATTGTGTCTTAACAGTCATTTCCTGCTTTAGCTTTAGAAACTCCTCTAAGTGTTAGTCATTTCCAAGCAATACCATAAGCGGCGTCCTTCATTTACTATTTAGTTCCTATAGTATTAATAGAGCAAAGGTAATCTTGCGATTAACTAATAGCTTTCTTGCTTAGATAAACCAAGCATTACCACTAACACATAGTAGGCTACTACTTACTTAAATGCTGCTTTATGCAAAATATGCAATGCATGTACAATTTCCTTTATGGTACCAGTAGATTTAATTAACTTGAAGGTGATCAACCAATGTACAGACATTCAACCATGTTACACAAACAATATAATCATACATAACACTATTATTATTATTAGAGTGACTTGGCAATCAATGTATCATACAAAAAACAGTTCCCATAACCCCATATAATACACTCAATTTATTATCTTTTATTTATGGTTCTCTAAGTTACAAGCACATACAATGTAATAAGACTAAATCACTCTCCTGCTCATGTTGCTCAATCGTAGTAATCGTCAGGAAAGTCCTTCACAAGTACCCAAGTCACCTATGGAGATGATTAATATATTCGTCAATGATACAAAAACTATATGATTAAACTCCTATAAGTGTCTAAGTGTCTATCGTGCTGCTGGATTTTCATTCTATTATTATATTAATTCTTTGGAGATCTTAAGATAATTGAGTATTAGTCCATATTTATTTTCAAGTTGTTTGGTTTGACTTTGTTTGATACTTATATCTATCAAGGGTATTCAGGAATTCGATAATTTAGTTGATTCACTTTCATAGTTATTATTGTTTAGCGCTATCAGTTTTCTCTCGATTTACTTGATATAATTTTCTCGTAAAGTATAGATATCCCTATGTTCATAAATTAGACTATTTAAATTTCATTATTATCCATTATTTATAAGTATCCATTTAAAAATATTTAGTAATTACTAAACTTATATTTTTCTTGTAAAACTAATTAAATACATCCATAATGATAATAAATTTAATAACAAAAAGATTTGCTAAATTAAATAATATTATTTTCGGAATATTATTATTGGCCGAATAATAATAATAATAATAATAATAATAATAATAATAATAACAACAACAACAACAACAACGGAAATAACAATAATAATAAACAAGTTTAATGATAATAATAATAATGATTTTTATAATAATAAAAGTTGTAAGCTTAATCATAATTTACAAATCCTTACTCATTAGAATTAAAACTAATAGTAATATTACTAAAATAACTTTAAGCTTAGCTTTTGGGTTCTAATTATGAATATTAAATATTATAATATTTAAGAAATGATAATTTCAGAATCATTATAAATTTAAGCATTTTTAATGATATTAGAAATATTAACAATTATAGTTTAAAGTTAATGAACTTGAATTAAAAATAATATTGATTTATATCACTAATAATCCTTTCTTGTTAATGTTAATATTACTAATTCATAATATGTATGTTAATAATCTCATTATATATTACTTAAATACTATATATTTATTAATAATAATTTTTTAAAAAAATTTAAACTCAATATTCAATAATTTTAATATTATATTACTAATAAGTAAGAATACTCTTAATAATTACAGAAAATAAATAAATAAAAATAATAATAGTCCTAAAAATATTTATAATATTAATTATTATATAAATTAGTTTAATTAATTTGGTTTTTTATTTTTTTATAAATAGTGAAAGTCGAGAGGTACACGGGGTGGAACACGCCCATGTTCCTCTCGTGCTCATCAGGGGAAGCACTGTTCATCGTCTTCTCCCATGAGCTCGGCCAATTTTGGCTGAAATCTTACGTTCCATAGCCCATGATTCGATTCCTATGATTTCCTACAACACTTTACCACTTGAATATCAACTCAAAACATCAAAACAATAACATGATTCATGGTTTTCGGATCAATAAGGTGTAACTAGGGTTTTCGAAAATGACTTTACTCGAGCTAATCCGATGAAATTCGAATCTTGTTTTTGTGTTGGTTATGATCCTATGATCATCAAAAGTCAGTTCCAATCCTTAGTTTAAAAAAAAACAACCCGAATTACATCAACTTACCTTGTTCTCAGTTCAAGCATTTTTCGTGCTATTTTTTTCTTTGATTAGAACTGGGATGATTAGAGCGGTTTGATTTCTATTTTTAGCTCATTTTGGCTACTACTTAGGAGTTGTTTTGATCGAGAAATTTTGAGCTTAAGTGAGAGTTGTTTGCTTGTCCATTACGAAGCTTAAACCTATATATATAGAAGAGAAAAAGAAGAAGACTGTTGAAGCGTTTCCTTCGCCAATTTGCATCCAAATTCTCTACAATTATACACAATTTTATCAGTTGTTTTTGTTGTCATTAATGACGGGTTGAGTTGGCAATGTTTGATTGGTTTAATGAGTTGATTTTGTTAACCTTATATGCATTATTTGGACAAATTTCGGTTCTCACTTTTCAAGGACATCCAAACCCTACATTTATGCATCTAACCAATCTTGCAAGCATATATATATATAATAATAATATTTAGATAATAATTGTAAACCCCCGAAGTTTTGTGAGCAATTAAAGCTTAAACCCCAATTAGAAGTCAACCGGATCTCCAAAGTCAACAAAACCCTAGTCTACCATAACCGCTTAAGTCCGGCATCCCCGATTAAGAAACCTTAAGAGAATAAGAAAGAGTTTAGTGAGTAGAATAGTTCGTAATTATCTAGGTAGCCTAAAAGGATCAGTTTAGTAAAACTGCGACTCGTTTTGAACTCGATCGGACATAGTTCTTGAAAAACATGTCCCGGGGCTCGGAATAGTAAAAATATTCCAAATATACCATTAGACTCATAAAAATATAGGATTTTCAATAATATCAATTTCATAATTTTTCGGTAACTAAAAATATCAGATATCGCATTTATACGCGTATTTTCTTACTACTGGTACTTAAATTATCATGTCTACTTTACATTACACTATTTACTACTATTCTACACTATTTATCTATCTCTACTTTTTCTTATAACCTACTCTTACAACCTATACCTTTACTTTCTTACAATTTTCATTTCTAATACAATTTCACATCTTTCATATCTTACTTTTAATTAACCAAAAAACAAAAAAAATAAATTTTCACTCCCTCTCTCCTCACAAATAGCGCCGGCCCCCTCTTCTTCTTCCCAATTTGTTTTATTTTCAATTTATTTAATTAACACAAATTATCTCCCACATTTTTCTATAAATACCCCCTCTTACTTCAACTTCTTTCACACCTCTCTTCTACTAAAGTTATTATCTTAAAAACTCTTCCTTTCAAGAAGCTCTCTCAAGTTTAGTTCTTTTAGGTAAACTTTCTTCAAGTCTTCCATATGTTCATTTACTTAGTATGAGCTTAATGTGTGTTTTCTAAACCATGAAGGTTAAGGAAAGCAATAATAGGTTCATACTTTGTTTTTGTTCATAATCTAATTTCCTTATGTTGCTTTTATGTTTATAACTATCTAATATATATCTATGTAGCTATATATATATCTTTTAGAGCATATATGCTCATTGTTTTGCAATTTATTTACTTTCCTTGCAATTTATTTACTTTCATGTTATTTTTAAGACTAATCCTTCTAGTCTTAGACTTGTCCTCATCAAGTTAAAACATTTTCTTTTTCTTTTGGGACTAGTCTTTTCTTAGTCCCGAGATACCTTGTTGAAGCTAAGATTCCAATGCTTGATTTATTTCTTTATTAGCTTATTCTTTTAAGTTATTATGATTCTTTATGTTTTCATAACTTCATGATTCATATTCATGCATAAACATAATGATTTTTGTCTCAATAAAATAAATGAGGAAAGGTTTTCTTAAAATTCTTTTCTAGAAATAAAAGTAGGAAGTAATTTTTTTTCTAAAAACTAAGGAGTCATATTAACAAACTTAGAGGAGTTCATAAGAGATTTTTATAAACTTACATGACATATAAAGGACTTTTTGAGATAAACAAAAAGGACTTACAAAACTTTACTTTTCATCAAGTGCTAGAAATTCCTTTTTGGAATGATCTCAAGAAACAAAGAAATTCTTTTATGAAATTGTTATTACTTTTAAACGTTGTTGGAGTCTAAGCTTAGAAAGTAAAATAAGTCCTTAGGAATTTAAAGCAATTACAAGAAATTAAATTTAGGAAAAAGAAATACTCATTTTAAATAACTTAAAATATTTTCAAAGCAAAATGAATATTTCAAAAGTTCTTAAGTTTCAAAATCTTTAAAGACTTTACTTTTTCATAATTTGAGATAACTTCATCAACTTCATACATTTGACATGAGTCAATAAATATATGTATATACATTTCAAAGGTTTATAATTTTTTTGAATATCTATCTCTTCAAAGTGAGATTTTATTAAAAGAAGGAATTCAAGTTTATGTAAATTCGTGGTGAATCTGGTCGCCACTTTTTCGGATCCCAAATGACTTAGTTTGATGAAAATAAGTTTGGAAATAGATAGATCTTTTCGAGTAGGTAGAAAACGATATATTATATGCGAAATTCCGAGTTAAAATGAGCAAGTTATGGCCATTTTAAGTTGGAATTTCCTCTTATACGATTTTACCGCGATTTTAAGAAAAGTTTAGAATCTTCAACAATAGAAATTTCATGAAAGACTCATTTTGGGTGTTTCATCTTATTTAGGTGAAGAAGGACTCGAGATCACTTTCCCGAAAGATTACTTCGATTAGGATCTATCGACATGGAGTGAGTTAATCATTTACTAAGTTACATTTCCTTATTTGTGCTTGTAAAATAGTGGCATTAGAAATTAAGAAAAAGATAAATGAATAATTGTTATGAAACTTGAATTTATGATTGGTTGAATGTAAGTTAAGAATATCGAAAGATGATATGTTTAAATGAAGTGTGTGATTCTTGTATTGATGTGATGAAATTGTGGTTGATCGCCTTTAACCTGAACTCAACAATATTTGGTTAAATATATATTGAAATTAATTCATGCATATCATACTTGTGAGTCACATTCGTGTAGGGAAAGAGGAAGTAGTAGTGGTGACTAGTAAGAGCGGAAAGTCTATATGGGCTAGTAGGAGCCACGAAGTCTACAGGGCGAGTAGGAGCAGCAAATATGCAAATATTAATGGCGTATAGGCCTGTAACCTCCCAACCCTCGACATGGAGGGCGTAAAATCCATGCTACACTTGATTTCTGGTTAATCTTGTGTATTTTGTTTGCTCATGTGATTGATGCATTCTCATATGCTTGATTAAACACTTGCTTGCTATATGGAAATGTTTTGTAGATAGGAATTTTCTCACTAAGCTAGATTTGCTTATACCCTTATAGCTTTTTGTTACAGTATGATTACCTTTGGTTGGCCCCAAGGAGCCCCGTATGCTAGGTACGAGTTTAAGCTACTAGGAGTTTTTGGGAGAAGTTATATGTATTTTAGTTTTGAACATAGACTTCTAAGAAAATCTTTATAGTAGGCTTATGTTTAGTTGTGATTACCTTGTTAATAGTTTAGTTGAAACAAGACTTTTAAGGCGGGGGAACGCCCCTAAGATAATGTAAGAAATTATTATTGGAATGAAGATCTTATGTTTGTTTATATAAATTCATGCTTGCTTTTATTATCTACTTAAACGTAATACCCCTGTGAGTCTCCTACTATCTTGGAAGCACACCTTACATATGATATCGAAGCTCCTACATGACTAAGGTTGTCATTCATTAGCTTTAGTATTATATGTGGTGGACTGCCACATTTAGGGTACCTTTCGGGGCATGACAATAATTATATATTATTTGGGTAGTTTATTAAGTGAATGGGGTATAAATTAGCTAATATATGAGAGTTTTTGTACAAAAATGTTTTTATAGAATTCTACAAAATACTTAGATTATCAAACAAGACAAATTTAAGTTTTAAATTTATGCGATTAATTGTTTTTGAAATTTTATCTCCCACGATTAAGGTTTTCTAAGCTTATTAGGTCAATTTTTGTTTTAGGTTTCAATACCTTAAGAAAATCCTGATTAGAACAATGATGTGATTCAAATATTTATTTGAAGTCTAGATCTTTAGTTATACATCTATTTATGTTTTTGTTATGTATTTACAATCCTAACGATTTATCTTTAGGTTATCGTTTCCTTACTATAAACGTAGTTAATTAACTACTTAATATCGCATTTAATATAGAAGCTAAATTATATATATATATAATATATCTTAGGTTTTTAATACCCGCTATGAAATCTTATTAGTAGTGTTTAATACTATCTAGGATCTTGAATTTAGGATTTAAATCTTTGTATAGGCTCATTACTATTTATTGTACTAGTCTCAAGTCATTGTTGAGTTCAATAGTAGCCATTTAATCTCTATATTTATATTTTTCTATTTAATCTATTGTATGACAAGTTTTGGGTTTGAAAATTTTGGTTTCCTTTAATCATATCTCGAATTATCAGTTCAAGATACAAAATCTCATTTTTGATATCAATTAGCGTCAAAGAAGTTCTTTATTCGGTTCTTAGATCCTAACCCAGCCAGATTCAAGTTATGGATCTATTCTGAGGTTTTTATTGGATTCTAGATTTACTATCTAGTTTATACTTTCTATTTTAGAGTTGTGTACTAACGTGAAAAAATTTTCGGGGTTTACATTCCCCCTTAAAATAAGCTTTGTCCTCAAAGCTTATGTACATACTGAATTCTCAAACAGATGTGGATAGTTTTTCTTGATTTCCTCTTCTAGCTCCCATGTGATCTCTTCAGTTCGGAGATCCCATAACACTTTGACATAGGGGATTTCTTTATTTCTGAGAATTTGCACTTTTCTATCTAGTATTTTAATACCATATCTGGCGGACTACCACGTCTAGGGTATCCTTTGGGGGTGTGACAGTTTAAGTGGTATAAGAGCATCGAGATTAAGGAAGAAAATCATAGGTTTAGAAATAGAAGTCTTAGATGCATGATAAGCTTAAGAATAAATCATGAGAGTGTTAGGGAGATTCTTATGAGTTATTAGTATCTAGATGGAAGATTAGTATAGGAAAAGATAGAGAGATTTTTCATCGTAAGATAAAGGAACCATAAGTGAAGTGAAGGAAAAACCTAAGAATCATATGAGACTGCCCTATCCGTTAGGACAAGAACAATTTTGGAAGCCCTAGAACCATAACAAGTGGGATATCATGGTACCGAGTGTGAAAATCGTGTATTCTACGATCTCACCAAAAATGTAACTGTAGAACCAGTTTTTATCCTAAATGAATTTCCAAACAATTTTTAATCACAAGAAAATATCATCATTATAAGAAATCAAATTTTCCTGCTTTTTGAATAAAGAAACTAATAAAAGACTATAGGGCCTAGTTTTAACGGTGAATATGTCCAACGATTTGCCAAAAGAAGAAGACTCCCACCTTTACTGCCAAAGGACGAAGTAGGAACTCTAAGGAAGGAAGTCATAACCAAACATGAGTTCACAAGCACAAGGAGAGGATGCCAAGTTAAGAATGAAGCGTCGAATTCAACCGAAGCAGAGCACCTTAATTAACTAAATTAAGAATAATTAAAAGAAGTAGTAAAGTATCTAGAAGATAACAAGTAAATTGATGATTCCCTTAATATGAGTTCCTTGTATCGTTTTATGATATTTATGCTATGCCTTTTTCCTCAGATAAATTTCTTAAAAGATGTCCTATTTTGCGATTTTATGAAGTTCTATCTTGAAAATTCTTGATTGCTTACCAACTTCTTTTAGTGTTTTTTCTATGATTTTATTTCCATGAGTTTGAATTTCAATTATTATTTCTAATTTTTATGTTTAAACTTTCCATGTTTCCATTAAATGAAATTTCCTTTTATGGCTATTTGAATTTTATTATGCTTTTGATTTCATAAATTTCTGTATTTAATTTGGTAATTATGGTTGTTCTAGTTTTCTGTGATTTCTGTTAAATGTCGCTAAAACTTAATAAGCTAAGGAAAAGAATGAATTTACGTAATTAAAATATTTAAATAGCCGAACTCAAGAGGAGGAAATCGCGAGCAACATGCTTTAAGCTAACCAGCTGAGAAAGGAAATGAACCCGAAGTTCCTCCCCCAAATCCGCAAGCTATGCCACCGCTGAATCCACCAGTCGATAATTAGGCCACTCTTGTATAGATAACACAATTGTTGAATATTCTTGTGTAACAATAGAATGCACACGTACCTACTCTGACCCTATCCTAAAACGAACATCAAGCATTAATAGAAGTGCCTACACTATAAAATGAGCAATCACATACCGTGCCCTTGCCGCCACTGCCTCCACCAAGACCTTACCAGAGCATTTTACTAGAATTCGTCAAGAGTAATAGATACTTTATGGAGCCTTTAGCAAGTATGACGAGCCGGAAGATTAGCATGCATAAATAGAAAGGTCATTCAATGCGTTTGAATTACTGCGACACCTAAAGATAACCTATGGAACCTATATGCTTCGCCTGAACACACATGTGTGGTAGGAATCAAAGAGTAGAGAGTTGGTGCATCCGATCACCTGGGAGATGTTCCGACATTAATTTCTGGAAAACTACTTCCTAGGCAGTCTCTGAGTTCAGTATAGCTCAGACTTCTTGCATATTGCGCAACAAGGTAGAACAGTGGAACAATATGAGACCGAGTTTAGTCAACTACTCCAGTATGCGCTTGACTTGTACAAGTATAGTGAGAAGCTAAAGAGGTAAGTCTTTTTGAACGGACTAGACGAGGAGTTGCAAGTGAAGTTGGAAGAATTTGATATAAGGAATTTTCGAGAATTGATAGAAAGAGCTCGGATTGTTGAAGGATCAAAAAGGAGAAAGATGCGTGCACTAGAAAGGAAAATCTACGTTATTGGAAGGAGATTTCATGAAGGGCCAAGTTTTAGCCACCCATCAAAAAGGTTTAAGCCAAACAACAGTTCTTAAGGAATTGTTAGTGGAAGAAAGGAAGCACTAAGAAAATAACTTGCTGGAAATGTCAAGGTGACCACTACCAAAAAAGATATCCCGAATTGCAAGATAAGTGCCACTTTTGTGGGGACCCCAACCATAAAGTGCCAGAGTGTCCAAAGAAAGCATCCTCCATTTGCTTTGTGTGTAGATGGATTGGACATTTTGCTAAGGAATGTTCACAAAAGAAGAATGCATCCATCGAATCAATTGGACTATCCAGAAGACCTACTCCAACGAGAATGAGGAATAGAAATGGAAGTGGAAGTGGAAGTCGTGTTGGGACTTCTATGCATGGAATAAGGGTCTATAACTTGGAAGGTCAATGGAGATGTGGGGATATGGATGATGGAGATGTGGAGTTAGCTACTCTTGAGGACGAGGACGACTATGGTTATAACCCGGTCATAGGTAAGTATTAAACCTTAATCAATTGTCTTCTTTAATTCCGTAAAAGTATAAAGATCAGTAGATGATAGTTGGATAATTGAGTAGAAACCTCGAAAGCGAAATAAAGAATCTTATGGGTAGTAACGAAAAGGAAAATTTTTAAAAGCTTATCCCCTAGAAATTCAAGGATGCCTCCTCTCGGTAAACCCGATAATGTTGGAATTAAGAAAATATGAAATAGCCAAAAGAATAAGTTGATTATCTTTCGATGAGGATACGATTGGCTACCGAAGTAAGAAAGTAGAGTTTATGGGTGTCACGCCCCAAAGAGTACCCTGCACGTGACAATCCACCACACTCAATATTTAAACTCAAGTAAGGCAACCTTAGTTTTTCCATGAGTTTGAACATCGGGTGTAAGGCTTACTCTCAACATACAGAGACCATGCTTTGCTTTGTAGTAGTTTAAGAAGACATACATAGCAATAAGAATGTAAATTATAACCGTCTCATATAGAACTATTCTATTACATGAACTAGGGGATATACCCCCGTTAACAACGTTAAAAGTTCTCAGGCTCACAAAATCCCTTGTATTATCCTTCAAACACTAATTTAGGAGACATGATTGGAAGCCTGCGACTACTTCTAGATCCCAGCCTCATCAAAATGCTCCTCAATATCTAAAAACTGTACCTGATGTTCTCGACTCCTCGGAGATAGCCATAAGTATTCATACTGCAATAGGAAACTATTGGGGTATAAGCTACACCAGCTTAGTGAGTGAACACTTCCATATTGCAATTAAAACATAACATTCAAGCAAATGATTATTCAATCAAGTGAAATGCATCAAACACGTGAATTTAACAAACATACGACTAACTGAAAATCATATGTGGATGGACTTGCGCCCTCCATCCTGGGTTAGCAGATTAACGAATCCTGCGGTACGACGCCGTTTAAGCTCACGGTCAACTGAACATTAACTCGTTTTATGGATCACGATTAACCAACATATTCGTTTTATGGATCACGAAAAACCAACAAATGCTAATGCTCCATCCTCATCGTGATATGAATGAGTTCAAATTATAATTGAAGTCCAATCCTCGATTAATCCAATTCATTTAGGTGGCCAAGCAATAATCGCAGACAATCAATTCTAGCTCATCTCTATAGAAGCAATAACTTATCACCCAGCTTCAATATTCTTTAAGTTCAACTTCACATATCAATAGCAGACAATTATAATTCCCAACTAACCCCATCATGCATAATCATTCTTTTTATCTTTACCTAGCAACTAGCGCAACTATCATTACAATCACAAGCAATAATTGAAATCGGAAGTGAAACTCACTTAGCCATGGAACGCTGGTCTTTTAATAGTAATAGTCGGGTGGTAGGGTATCATCGTTCTCGGGATCACCTACCAAATAAGAATAACTTAATGAGAATTTCATCGCTTAGTTAATTCAAGCTAGGCATCTAAGCTAGACAAAATCGTAATTCTCGCTATTTACGGAAGTTCCAACTTAAAACGGCCATAACTTGGTCAATTTAACTCGGAATTTCGCAAATTTTATATCAATTTCTATATACTTCAAAAGATCTATCTATTCTAATATTATTTTCAAGTTTTGAAAACATTAAGGCCACGGAACAGAGGGATCATATCTGTTTTGTAACGTTTCCATCTACGAAAAATTATTTTGCACTTAATCACAAAGTTCCTAGTTGATGATTCATGTATAGATGGAATATGAATGAATTCCTAATATGAATGAAAATGAGTTCAATATAGGCATGGTCTTGATGATTTTTGATATGAAACTTTCAAAAACTCCTAATTATTACAAGACTCCACAATAATCACTTCTAAAAATCTATTCTTTCAATTTTGCATTTTCTAGGGTCTTAGGATTTTATTCTTAAAATTTACTTGCTATCTAAATAAAAATGAATCTTCATCATCTATACTATCCAAGACCTTCATTTCTACATAGAAATTCACATTTTTCACCTTGCAAATATGTTTTTAAACAAGCTTTTCACAAAAATCCGAATTTTGGAAATTTTCATTTCTTGCATATTTCTTATGAGAAACTTGTTTAATGCATCAAAATTTGAAGCTTTACTATATCTATTATCTAAGGACTTCATTTAACACATAAAACTTGCAATTTGAGCTCAAATACTAGGTGATTACATATACATCATCTCAAATTACGAGTTTGACAATTTGATCACTAACTCAAAATTTTCCATTTTAATTCCATTACTTGTTTTACACATTACGCATGCCTAAACTCATTTTAACTTGTAAAAATCATCCTTAGATATATCTATTACATATGCCTTTCATTTTTCATGAAAATATGAGTTTCAAAGTGGTTTTAAGGGTTTTTAAAATAGGTGTCACGCCCCAAAGTGTGCCCTACACATGACAGTCCGCCACACTCAACATTTAAACTCAAGTAAGACAACCTTAGTCTTTCCATGAGTTTGAACATCGGGTGTAAGGCTCGCTCTCAACATTTATAGACCATACTTTGCTTTGTAGTAGGTTAAGGAGACATACATAGCAGCAAGAACGTAAATTATGAACGTCTTACAGAGAATTATTCTATTACATGTACCAGGGGGCATACCCCCAATACAATACTAAAAAAATTTTTCAAGCTCACAAAGTTCCTCGTATTATCCTTCGGACATTGGTTCTGAGAAACAGGATTAGAAATCCATTTCTACTTTTAGGTCCCTGCCTTAATAAAAGCTCCTCAACCTCTAAGAGCTGTACCTGATGTCCCCGGGTCCTCGGAGATAGCCAAAGGTATTCATATTGCAACAGGAAATTATTGGGGTATAAGCTACACTAGCTTTGTGAGTGAAAACTTCCGAATCACAATTAATACAAACACTTAAGCTAGTGATTATTCATGCAAATGTATGCATCAGACAAATGAGTTCAGCAAACATATGACCAGCCGGAAATCATATGTGGATGGACTTGCGCCCTCCATCTCGGTAGGCAGATTTACGAATCCTGCGGTACGACACCGTTTAAGCTCACGGTCAACTGAACAACATTTCGTTTTATGGATCACGATTAACCAACATAAATTCATTTTATGGATCACGATTAACCGACATAAATTCGTTTTATGGATCACGATTAACCGACATATATTCGTTTTATGGATCACGATTAACCAACATATATTCGTTTTACGGATCACGAAAAACCAACAAATGCTAATGCTCCATCCCCATTGTGATATGAATGAGTTCATTTATAATTGAGGCCTAATGATAGATTAATCCAATTCTTTTAGGTGGCCAAGCAGTGCCCGCAGACAATCAATTCCACTCATCTCTACACAACAATTAACTTATCACCCGGTTCCGATATTTCTTAAGTTCAATTTCGCATATCAACAACAGACAATCATAATTCCCACCTAACCCCATCATACATAATCATTCTTTTTATCTTTACCTAGCAACTAGTACAGCTATCATTACAATCACAAGCAATAATTGAAATCGGAAGAGAAACTCACTCGGCCATGGTACACCGGTCTCTTAACAACGGTGGTCGGGTGATACGGTATCATCATGCTCGGGATCACCTACCAGACAATAATATCCTAATGAGAATTTCATCACTAAACTAGTTTAAGCTATATATCTAAACTACACAAAATCGGAATTCTCGCTATTTGTGGAAGCTCCGACTTAAAATGGCCATAACTTGGTCATTTTAACTCTGAATTTCGCAAATTTTATATCGATCTCTATCTACTTCGAAAGATCTATCTATTTCTAGTATTATTTTCAAGTTTTGAAAACATTAAGGTCACGGAACAGTGGGATCAGTTCTGTTCTGTAACTTTTCCAATTCCAAAAAATTGTTTCATATTTGATAAAAATGTTCCTAGTTGATGATTCATGTATAGATGGTATATGAATGAATTCCAAATATGAATATCATGTAATGAGCTTAATATATGCATGGTTTTGATGATCTTTGATTGTGAACTCTTATGAACTTCTAATTATTAAGAATTTTATGATGATCACTTATACAAAGCTATTCTTTCCAACCTTGCATGTCCTAGGGTTTTTATGATTTTATTCTTGGAATTTACTTGTTATCTAAATAAAAATGAGTTCTCAATGTCTATACTAATTATAACCTTCATTTATGCATAGAAATTCACATTTTTCATTTGGCAAATATGTTTTTGAACATGCCTTTTACAAAAATCCGAATTTTGAAATTTTCCTTTTCTTGCATTTTCTTCATGAGAAAACTTGCTTAATGCATCAAAATTGAAGCTTCATTATATCTATTGTCTAAGGACTCCATTTGACTCATAAAACATGCCATCTAAAATTGGATACTAAGTGTTTATGTAGGCATCATCCTAAAATACGAATTTGACTTCTAATCACTATCTCAATTTTTTTCATTCTAACTCCACTACTTGTTTTACATTTTCTCATGCCTAAACTCATCTAAACTTATGAAAATCATTCCTTAAGGGCATCTATTACATATACCTTCATTTTTTATGCAATACATGAGTTTTAAAGTGGTTTAGGTGGTGTTTAAGATAGGGTTCCAAAATCATCCGAATTTTCAACTAAGCATTTCTAACCAAATATTTCCTTTTCAAGTTTCTTGTCTTCTATACATGTAGATCTACCATCTAACCTATCTATACATAGACAAGGCTACATTTTTATGATCATCAATGCATGAAAATCAAATAACCATATGAACATGAATGTAGATGAAGATGTGAATGTCTAAACACTAGATCTACTAAATATAATGCATGAATCATGAGTTTCATGGCATGAACATAAATATCTATGCAAAATTCCTACTTTACATGCATGAACAAGATGATATCTCAACAAAAAACTCCTTTAAACTCTAGATCCACTTCTTGTGATGGCTTGATATTCTTGTACAAGTGTTTTCATGTCCCTAGCATATGCTCATTGGGATTAAATGTGAAAAACACACATGAATAGCTTTGCCATTACAAGAAAAGATAGGAATGAGGTTTAGAATCATCACCTAAAGAAGGATTTGAAGATGAAATGAAGAGGAAATGAGTTTGTGTGTGTGAGTGTGAGGGGAGGAGGAGGTCACGGCACTATAGGGAGAATGGAGAGAGTTTTTCTTCTTTTGTGATTTTTGAAAGAGTGAAAATGAGAAGAGAGAGAGAGAATAAGCTTATATATTGAGTGCATTAGGGTTTTGTTGAATAAAAAGGAGTAAAAATAAAACAAAATGAGGGGGAATTGGGGGGAAGGGGCGCTGGCCAAGGAGGGGTGTGGGAGAGAGAGAGAGAGTTTGAAATTTGATAAATTTTGTATTTTATGTAAAATAAATGTAATAATTGTATTAATTAATTAGGAAACAAAATTTCTTGGAAAAGAAAATTGTAATGAGTAGTTGTAAGGATGTAAGAATAGGGTATGGGTAGTGTACTTGTGAATAGTAGACAAGACATCTACTTTACCGGTTGTAATGAAAACACGGGAAAAATGCTATATCTGTAATTTTTATGGCTCGAAAAATTATAAATTTGATATTTTTGGAATCCTTATAAATTTACGATTCTAACGAATATTCCAGAATATTTTTCTAAGTTGGTGGTCCTGGGCACGCTTTTTCGTAATTGAGCTCGGGAAGGCCCGGAATTGAAAAATTCCCGAATTTAAAACTTTCTAAGGTTTAAAATATACTTTAAAATAATAATCCGTATTCATTTACTTTATAAAACTTCTTTTGTTATGAAACCGAAGGAAAACCGGATCTAGGGTTTCTAAGCTCCTCTCACTAAGCTTGAACTAGACTGATATAGGGTTTCGTTCTCCGGTTTTCGTAATTTCTTCGATTACTAGGAAGCTAGGGTATATATTACAAGAACAAAAATAAAAATAAAAATAAAAATAAATTTTATGTAATGAATAATGGTAGATCGTCTGAAAGACCCCCCCTAATTACCGGTAGTACAAAAATACAGATAAATTTGCAAAAATCAGGAAATTCTAGCTATTAAAAACTTATAAAACTAAATCTTAAGGATCATTATAAAACATGAGTCTAACGGCATTAATAACATATTTTTAATATTGCGGATTTCAGGGCGTGCTTTTCGAGGTCAGTACCTGACTGGATTGGAATAGATCGAAAATTCGTTAATCTCATCTTTCCAGAGTATCCTAGACTTAATACAAACCGATTACACCTTTTCCTCTTATTCCAACTCCTTGGTTTAGGAATACGAGATTGTCGGATCTAGGTTACGGACTTTCTTGGGAGTTTGAGGACTCAGGTTTCCCAGTTGACCTTCCGGTTTACACCGTTGCCAATATAAAAACTGATATTTTATACTTACATGACTTATCTGATTGGTGAGATTTAATTTAAGGTCGATTTTCATAAGTATTTAATATTTCACAACGTTCTCGGAATTCTTTTGGATTGAGTTTTATTCCCGAGGGTTAATCACTATTCACTTCTTAATAGTTTGTTTTAAGGCTCTATTATATTCGAATTTATAAGTTGGAGTTAAATATAAAATTTGTCGTACATAGAGATTTTAGAATGGAAGTATATTGGGTTGCTATTTTATTTCTGAGGTTCCTTATTTTTCTCACGATTCAGAAATTTCTAGATTCGTTCGAAATTTGGGACTTGTCGAAGTTCGATTTTAGTTCGGAGTGACTTTCAGGGTTTTATTTCCAAAGTTCATCTTTAGAATTATTTACTGAAATTTTCCAGGGCTTACAATAGGTTTCAAAAACCATCCGAATTTTCCACTAGACATTTCTAACAAAATCTTTTCTTTTTCAAGTTCTTTCCTATATCCATAAAGATCCTATCATCTAACACATCTATATACATGCAAGGCTAATCTTTTATAATCATTAATGCATGAAAGCTCAAAATATCCACATGAACATAAATGTCAATAAAAGTATGAGTGTCTAAACACTAGATCTACCACTTATAGTGCATGAACATGAGTTTAATGACATAAACACAAACTTTCCATGCAAGATCTCTACTTTACATGCATGAACATGATATTATTTCAACAAAAATTTCATAAACACAAGATCTACTTCTTGTGATGGCTTGATATTCTTGTATTAGTGTTTTCCTATCCTAGCATTTGCAAATTGGGATTCAAGGTGAAAACACACAAGAATAGTCTTGCCATTACAAGTTTAAGTAGTAATAAACTTAAAAATCATCACCTAAGGAAGGCTTTGATGAAGAAATGAAGAAAAAAAGAGCTTGTTGTGTGTGTGTGAAATGGGGATGAGGCTCACGGCAATAGAGGGGAGTGGAGAGAGTGTTTTGTGATTTTTTAGACAAATGAAAATGAAATGAAGGAGAGAGAAAGTTAAGGATTATTTATATTAGTGAATTTAGGGTTTGTTTGAAGTAATAAAGAGATAAAATAAATCAATTTGAGGCATATTGGGAGGAAAATTGCGCCGGCTTGGATGGGGAGGAGAGAGGGAGTGAGTTGAAATTATTAAATTTGTAATTTGTGTAATAATGTAATAAAAGTGATAATTTAATAAGAGACAAAAATTTCTTGGAAAAGAAAATATAATTGAGTATTTGTAAGGATGTAAGAATAGGGTATGGGTAGTGTAGTGTAGGTTATACTTGTGAATAGTAGACAAGACATCTACTTTACCGGTTGTAAAGAAAATAAAGGAAAAAGGATAACTGTAATTTTTATAGCCCGAAAAATTATAAAATTTATATTTTTGAAATCCTTATAAAATTTCAGTTCTAGTGAATATTCCGGAGTATTTTTTCTGAGTTTCTGTCCTGGGGCTCGTTTTTCCGTAATTGAGCTCGGGAAGGCCCGTAATGGAATTTTTCCAAATTATAACTTTCTAAGGTTTGAAATATACCTTAAAACAATAATTCACATTAATTTATCTTATAAAACTTCTTTGTTATGAAACCGAAGGAAAGCCGGATCTAGGGTTTCTAAGCTCCTCTCACTAAGCTTGAACTAGACCGATTTAGGGTTTTGTTCTCCGGTTTCCGAAGTTTATTTGATTACTAGGAAAATGGGGTTTACATTATAAGAACAATAAAATTGTGCAATGAATAATAGTAAAGTACCGAAAGACTAGCTAATTACTGTAGTAAAGAATACAAATAAAATCGCAAAATCAGGTAATTCTAGTTATCGTAAATTTATAAAACTAATATTTTAGAGATCCTTATAAAAATATGAGTCTAACGACATTAATAACATATATTTGTTTTAATATCTCTAATCTTAGGGGGCATGCTTTTCGAAGTCTGTACCTGACCGGATTGGAAATAGATTGAAAATTCATTAATCTCATCTTTTAGAGCATCCTATGCTTATACGAACCAACTACACCTTTTTCTTATTCCGACTCTTAGATTAGGAATATGGGATTGCCTGATCTAGGCTACGGGGTTTCATGGGAGTTTCGTGGACTTAGGTTTTCCGGTTGACTTTTCGATTTATACCTTTGCCAATTTGGGAACTGATATTTTATGTTTATACAACATATCTGATTTGAGAAATTTATCTTAAGTTTTATTTTTATAAGTATTTAATATCTCTCAATGTTTTCGGAATTCTTTGGATTGAGTTTTATTTCCGAAGGTTAATCATTATTTACTTTTCAATACTTTGTCTTTGGGCCCTATATTACCAGATTTTTTAAGTTGGAGTTAAATATAAAATTTGTCGTGCATAGCGGTTTTTGGAATTGAAGTATTTTGAGTTCCTATTTTATTTTTAAGGATTCTTATTTTTCTCACGATTCGGAAATTTCTGGATTCGTTCGGGATTTGGGGCTTATCGAAGTTCGGTTTTAATTCGGAGTGATTTTTAGGGTTTATTTTCGAAGTTTATCTTAGAATTATTTACTAAAATTTTCTGGGGCTTACAATGGGGCAAGGAAGGAAAGAATAATTCATAGATGGATTTGTAAGTTTAAGGAGACATGAACTGAGTTCGGTTGAGTTGATAAAGAATATTGATGAGGGACTTGGAAGCTAGGTTAAGTAGTGCAAAGGATGAAAAAGGAGAAACCCGACCTAGACAACATCCACATTATCAACGAGTTTCCCTAAGGTTATCCGAGATGGGTTACCTAGATCGCCTCCCAAGTGAGTGACCGATTTTGAGAATTGACTTAGTAAGGGATACCAAGCCTATATTTAAATACCATACCATATGGCACCCGTCAAGTTGAGAAAAGCTAAAAAAGCAGCTGTAAGAGTTTTTTTACTAAGAAATTGATAGGCTAAGTGCTTCACCTTGTGGAGCTCGATACTCTTTGTAGAGGAAAATGATGGATACATGAGTTTATGCATAGATTATTGCAAGCTCAATAAAGTCATCATCAATATCAAGTACTCGATACCCTGAACCAGTAACCTTTTTTATCAACTCCATGGAGCAAGTGTGTCTTTATGCATTAGTTTACATTTTAGATATCACTGGTTAAGGATCAAGCTGAAAAACATGCCAAGGACCACCTTTCGAGCACGCTACGAGTGTTACAAACTCTCGTGATGCCTTATAGAATAATGAACACACTTGTCATCTTTATGAACTTAAGGACTTAAGTATCGATAAAGTGAGATAGTTTTCATCGATGACATCCTTATCTATTCAAAGAACATATAGACAACTCGAAGAGCATTCACAGATGACGTTACAAATGTTAAGAGCCCAAGTTATATGCTAAGTTACCAAAGTGTGAATTCAGCTAAAAACTAAACTTCCTTTTGGGTTAAGACGCTTCCAATGAAAACATACTGAAGAATCTCGAAAAAGATAAAGAGAATAGTAGTATAGAAACTACCCAAGATGATTTAAGGGGTCAAGACGATTGTAACGCCCTAAAATAACGGCATTACAACCCGCCACATATCCTCTCTTATATAGGATATGTAAAAGCTCTAATATCCACAATAATACAATTATCACCTGTAAACACACATGGGGTATCTCATAGGATACGAAACTTGATTAAACTGATAATAATAAACTTCATAAAACATAATCTTCTGTTTCAAACCATAAAATCTAAGTTGATATCATAGCCAACAAAACCAATAGAAACTAAAAACTGTTTACATCAAAAATCTTTTTCATTGAAACCGACTAAACATCATCTACAAATTTGAAAAGATCTAATGTGAAGCCTAGCTCTCGCTGGTAGTCGGATCCACTATCGCCATCCCCAAACCAAGAATAATTCATATCCTGAAAGATCATATATTATATCCTCTTCACCTATACCTAAAATTTAAAAGAATAAGTGGCGACCCCTAGTACGATAACTCCAATCCAAAAACAAATGCATATGCACATACAACATGCAGATAATTCATGCAACTTAAGCTAATGCAAACAGTCATATTATTATCTTTCTTAAGCCAACAAAACAACACAGTCTAGTATTAGGTATACTCTAATCTTGAACTCGGAGTTACTCAGACCCCATTGAAAATCAAACAACTCTTTGAAAATAATAATCGTATACATATATGGATGAGTGGGTACTCCTCAAATACCTCGAATCCAGAACACCTAATTCTACCAGAATCATATCAAGGCACGAGTCTACTAGGGACAATCTCACACCAAGATCATTAGGGTACCTCACCACTATCACTATATGCTGGGTTTTTACTGGTCAAAGCCAAGTACAACCAAACAGCCAATTATTTAATCAAGTATAATTAGATTTATTATGAAAATTTGTTCCTACAAATATTCAATCAATACTAAACTTACAAGCAAAAACAACAAGCAAGGATTTGTCGTACCTTTCTCAGTTTCAGGAATACAATTCCAAATTCACCAAACTCAGTATCGACAACAGCAACACTAATACGAATCTCTACAACTCCTCGTTCAATATCAACAATCAAATACCAAAGTCTCCAATTATCCTATCATCAGCATATATACATAAATAGTTGTATAAAACATGGTAAAAGAAACAAACCCTAATCTATCATGATCTCCTAAAACTTTAACTTGATAATGAATCTCCAAAATTTTACACCGTCTTCTCCGATCACAATTCACAACTATTCCACAATATCGATAATTCACTAAAACCCTAATATTACATGACAATAAGAACATATAAAGATCATCTAATCTCACATTGTTTAATTCATCAATGAAAAGAGAAAACTTATTGATTTGGATGACCAAAACCCGACTCATATCCACAAATTCGAATTCCAACAAAATCTAGGGTTTCCTTGATATAAACAAATCACAAAATCCTTAAAACTTGCATGAAATTCGCACAAATCTTGTATGAGAACATTATACTTACTTGTTTTAATCACAAAACTCACTCCTTATCCAACCGAAACAGATTAAATTTAAGATCTAAATCCTTCCCACGTTTTTTCTTTAAAAACATATCAAAACTATATAAACCCTTGAAAATTTCATAATTCATCGAAAATAATCCTAAGAGTCAAACATTGGAATTGGAACCCTAAAATATCGAACAAAGTTAAAACTTAATAAAAATAAAAAATGGGATTTCTTAATCTGAGGAAAAGAGAACCCTAAAAAACAAAATAGAAAATCCAACTATCGGTTGAATCAACATCCGTACATCAATCAAATCACCTCTCCGATTCCTAAACACGTAAATCAAGACAATATATCCAAATAACGCTCGACAACGAAACGCTAAGATCTTAAATCCTTTGGTAAATTTCATAATAAGAAATTTCAATTTTCACCAAAAGTCAAACTGAGTCAACTCATAACCCTAGACTCGGTTAAGCGATCCTAAGAACTAAAAACTATTAAATAATCACAAATAAAAAAAGGTAAACCATAGATATCGAGCTAAAAATATAAAACGGTAAAAACTCCAAAATTATATGATCTTACGAATAACTCAACAAAACCGGAAGTCGAACCGAAACCCTAAAAGTCAACAAATCTTATAACAAACCCTAGTGTTTAAGATCCGGCAATCCCGTGCTCTTAAACCCTAAACAATGAAATGAAAATAATTATTGATAATAGTTCGTAATAATATAGGGAAGCATAAAAATATCAAATTCGCAAATTTCTAGTGTCCTTCGAATCCAAACGGGATCAGTTTTTAAAAACCATGCCCTAGTACACCAGTAGCAAAAATATTCCGTAAATACCAATAGACTCGTAAAATATAGGGTTTTCAAAAATATTAGTTTTAGAAATTTTTCGGTAGCTAAAAATACAGATATCGAATTTTTACGCGTATTTTATTACTACCGATACTTTAAATTGTCTAGTCTACTATTCATAGTACTTTTCTACTATTCATTACTATTTTACTATCTCTACTTTTTTTTACACTTATTTCTTACTACCTACATACCTATTTTCTTACTTTTATATTTCCAATACAATTTTATTCACATCAAACCTTGCACATGTAAACCCCGTTTTTCAGGTAGCCAAGAAAGCCCTAGAACCGAAACCAAAACCCTAAACCGGAATAGCTCAAGCCTGGAGTGAGAACTAGGAACCCTAATTCCGGCTTTTCCTCGGTTTCCAATTAATAAACTTTTCTAAGAAAATTTACTTTTGATTATAATTCTTGAATATATTTCAAACTAAGAAAATATTTGATTTTAAGAAAATTTCGATTGGGTCATCCCGAGACCCATTATAGAAAAACGTGCCCCGGAACTAGAATTTCAAAAATATTCTATTATGAGTACTCATTGAACCGAAATAAAATAAGGATTTCAAAAATATATTTTTCATAATTTTCCGGTTTATGAAAAATACATTTATAGCCTTTTTATTCGTATTTCATTACTACCGGAAATTAAATTGTCTTGTCAACTATTCATTACTATTCTATTCATAAAGTACCACCTACACTACCTAGTCTACCTATTAGCCACCCTACAAGTCTAAGCCTTACCATCAATCACATCTCTTCCATTCTTCCATAACTTTTGTCACTTCTTCTCTTACAATTTATGACAATTGATGCATGGATCAAATCAAGCCAAATCAAGAGGAAAACATCAAGCCTTTCCCCCCTTTGCCTTCCCAAAACCGGCACCCCCCCCCCCCCCCCCCCATGCTCCTTTTGATTTTTTTCTCATCCATTTAACCTAATTACACTTCCTATATAAGCCATCTTTTCTCTCTCTTCCCATTCTTTCACTTCTCAAAATTTCAAAGTGCAAAAGCTCTTTCTCTCCTTATTTTCCCCTTTGGCCGAAACATTGAGCCCCACACACACACTCACAACTTCTCATTTTTCTCTTCTATCTTACATCCACTTCAAGTAAGTAATGATCTACTTCCAACTCATAAAACTTGTTATGGCTAAGTGATTTTTGGTTATCTCAACTCCATGTTCCCATGATCTTGTAGTAGGAACAATGAGATACAAACAAAAATCCCGAACCATTACAAGTAGATCTATCTTTTAAAGGAGTTTTATACCAAAAGCTTTACTTTTATCCATCAAAAAGTCTTTTAAACAAAGGATCTTTTATAAAAATATGGTTTTTATGTTTTTAAAACTCATTTAAGCTTTTGATAAAGTAGATCCATCATCTTGTTACTCATGAGCATGTAGGCATTTATAGTTTCATTATTATTTTGTTCATATGTGCATAAATAGTCTTTAACACTTTTGTCTTTAGTAAATGACTTTCTAGTGTATAGATCTATAATATATGGGTCCATGAAGTCAAAAAGAAAAGTACTTTACAAGAAAAAGACTTTTGAAAATTCGGATGACTTTGAAAACCAAGGTCAAAAACACTTTTAACAACTTCTAAACTTATATTTTATAAGAGAAATAAAGCCTATGGGTAATAGATAATGTTTAGTAGTTTTTCATGAGTCTAAAGGAGTTTTTACTAAAGAAAATGTTGAAAACAAGAAATGAAGTCCATAGGAGTTTTGAGTTAAAAGTTATGAAAACCAAATTCGTAATAATGGATGTAGGGTTAGAAAACACTATTTTTCCAACTTCAAAAATGATATTTTCTTAAATAAATGAAGTCCTTAGGATATAGGTATAATAGATACTTAAAGTTTCAAGTATAAAATATATTTTTCCTAAAGGAATCAACTTGAAAATGGACTTGTGTAAATTCGGATTTTTGGAAACCCCATAGTAAAAGACCCACTTAAAAGTTTGTAAATGTAGATTTTATTAAAGAAATAAAGGCCTTAGGATATAACTAATATAGGGGTCAAATATTCTTTAAACAAAATAGAGTTTTCCTAAAGAAAATCCATGCAAAATGTAGATGTGGTCAAGTGTAGTAAATTAACTTACTAAGCTTTGAGAGGAAATGGTTTCTAAGGAAAGTTTGTTTTCTAAAAATCGTTAAATCTAAAAGTTATAAGAACATAGACTCCTTAAGGTCACATCATGACATTCATGATAGGGAAAATCATTTCCATTGCATTTAGCATCATATTACACTTAGGAATCTCAAATGCATTCATCAAAACCGCATTTTTGGAATCAAGGAACCCGCTGTACAGATCTGATCCCTCAATTCCGAGGCTTAGATATTTTCAAAACTTGATTTAAACTTCATATTTGGAAAGCTCTTTCGAAGTAGATAGGAATCGGTATATAATTTGCGAAATTCCGACTTAAAACGACCAAGTTATGGCCATTTTAAAACGGAACTTCGGAAATGACGCGAATTCCGATTTCACTAAGTTTCCTTAGAGTTTTAGTGTCCTAAGTTGATAGAATACTTATTAGGGTAATTTCTTATATGAATAGGTGAACCCGTGGACGGTGACGAGTTACCTCCGGATTATTACTACTAGAAGACCGGAGTACCGATGGCGGAGTGAGTTTTTCCCAATTCATTTATTGTATGTGCTTGTAAAGTAGTGCACTAGAATGTAGGTCAATTGAATGGAATATGAATAATGGGGATTATTGGGAAATTATATGATTGTTGATGATATGAGAAACAAATTAAGAATATCGAAACCGGGTGATAAACTTTGATTGTATAGTTAGCTATGATGGATTGTCTGATAAATTGATTGATCGCCTAAGTAAATTGGCTTAATCAACTACTTGAGTAAATGATAAATTGACATGTGCATATCACAAGGGGATGGAGCATGAGCATTTGTAGGTTAGTCGTGAACCATAAACGACATCGAATAATCGTAGGTTAGTCGTGAACCATAAACGACATCGAATAATCGTAGGTTAGTCGTGAACCATAAACGACATCGAATAATCGTAGGTTAGTCGTGAACCATAAACGACATCGATAATCGTAGGTTAGCCGTGAGCCATAAACGGGATATTGTCGTACCGCAGGATTCGTTAATCTGCTAACCCGGGATGGAGGGCGCAATTCCATCCACATATGATTTCCGGTTGGTCATATGTATGTTGAACTCATGTGTTTGATGCATACACTTGCTTGATTAATAACTTGGTTGAATTGTTGTGATATAAATGTTTTTGTGGGAGATTACACTCACTAAGCTAGTTAGCTTACATCCCTACAGACCATTCCTTTTGCAGCTTACGCATTTATGGCTTAGGCGAAGAGACCCGGCTGAACAGGTAGAAGCTAGGAGTTTTCCCTAGAAGTTATAATTTTTGTATTAGACTTCCATAGAAAACTTCTAAGACTTGGATGACTGTAATGGACCGCTAAATATTCTTTTGCGGGGGAATGCCCCTTAGAATTATGTAATATTTATTTATGTTCATGAATTATATCCTATTGCCCATGCATGCCAAATTAAGCTTTTATCTCCATTCGGACTCGTACTCTATTGTGTAAAGGTACGCCTTACATCTATATGAGACTTCCGAAAGACTAAGGTGGTAATTCGGGAATCTTATATGGCATGTGGCGGACTGTTACGTTTAGGGTACCCTATGGGGCGTGACAACACATTACTTTTTTTATTACAAAACAAACAAAATAAATCATTTCTCCCCCTCTACAACACCAAAACTGGTGCAACTTCTCCCTACCTCCCTCTCATTTATTTTATTTTTTTCAATTTATTTTATTACATCCAATTTTCATTCTAAAATTCTATAAATACCCCATTCCTCCTTTATTCTTTTACACAATTCATTTTACTATCAAAACTCTCTCAAAATCTCTCCACAAATCCTCTCTTCAAGAATTCTCTCTACCAAAACTCTCTTAAACCAATTCCTCATAAAAATCTTCCTTATACATAAACTATCTACCACATATGACTCTCACATAATACCCCTTTCATCTACCATATTCATATCACATAAACACTTTAGGTAAACTTCTTCCAACCATTTATTTACCCATGTCATGTAACTTAACATGACTATGGTGTTATTTTGAAACTCATATGAGTAGTAAAAGCAACAACATGTTCATGTTTTATTCTTGCACATGAACTTCATATTTTATTATGTTGTTATGTTAATTTTATCTAACTAAATATATTTATGTATATATATATAATCTTTAGAGCATATAAGCTCACTTGTTATTTATTTTATTTCATGTTTTGTAATTTATTTATTTCATGCTACTTCCTTAAGACTAGTCTTTCTAGTCTTAGACTTATCCATATCAAGTCAAAATAACCTTTTATTTATTTTCTTTAATCTTTTGGGACTAGTCCATTCTTAGTCCAGGGATGCCTCGATGAAGCTAAGGCCCCAATACTTGACCAGGATACCTTGATGAAGCTAAGGTTTCCAATACTTTATATTTTTTTGTTTTGCTTATTATTATTTGTTTATAGTATTTTCTTATGTTCTTATTATATTACGTGCTCATGATACTTGCATCTACATAATGATATTATCTCAACTAATTTAACAATAGAATTTTATTTTATTAAAGGAACTTAAAACTAAATTTCTATTATGTGACTTGTCACAAAATAATGAAGTTATTATCGAACAAAATAGAAATAGAGTAATACAAGTTTCTCAAAATTTTCTTAAAAAAAAAACAAAAATAGTTTTACCAAGAAAACATAAGAAATAAATACTTTCATTTTATATTATGGGAACCTAAGTTTAGTAAAATAATTTGTTAGTTTTCAAAGTTCTTACAAAAAGCTTAAAGATTAAACACTTTTAAACTCCATGACAAAACCAAAAAACAAAGTATTTTTCAAAATTAAGATAAAATCAACTCATAAAGTTATGAACCCACTTTTGGAAAATAATGATTTTTAAGTTCCTAAAGAAGAGACTTATTTTCGAAGAACATAAATAAGATAAAATTAAAAACAAAGGATTTTATCAATAAAGATGATTCTTTTCAAAGGAAATAAAATAACAAGTTTTAGAAAACAAAACCTTATATTTTAGATACTAAATATAAGAAGACAAGACTATTTCTAAAAACCATTCTAAATACAAAGTTATTAAAAAGGTTTTCAACAACTTAATACACTTTGATAACTTTGATCTTTATCACATAGAAGTAAAATTTATGAAAGACTAAGGTTAAAGGAAAATTTTACTTGTTTTTGGAAAAAGAATGAAGAGAATAAAATAAGAATATACTCATTTATAATAACCTATGAAAATATAAAGTTTCTTCAAAAGACTTGAAAAGAGATTGTCAAAGTTAAAGTTTTAACAACTCAAAATGAATTGTTTTATGAAATAAATTGTTGAGACACTACCATTAGAAATTTTGCATATAAAGTGAGCTTATCTATATACTCAAAGGATTTATCAATTATATACACACACATATATATATATATATATATCTATATTTCTACTAAAAGATTTTTGAATGAAGTTGAGTTAGAAAATGGATTTGCAAAAGTTTAGAAATATTCGTTTTAAATCTATACCCAACGTTTTCGGAACCCAAAGGACCTTATACGACAAAGATAACCTTAGAAATGGATAGATCTTTTTGAATAGGTAGAAAATGGTATATTATATGCGAAATTCCGAGTTAAAATGAGCAAGTTATGGCCATTTTAAATTGGAATTTCATTCTATAAGAATTTGACGAACATAGTAAAATAGAATTAGAAAGTTAAGAATTTCTACGAAATACTCATCACGGGTATTTCTTTTGTCGAGGTGATGAGATTACCCTTCCTGAGGATTACTACGATTAAGAAGATCGAGAAATGGACGAGTGAGTTATTCCTCTTAATTTCGTTACCTTGCTTGTGCTTGCAAAGTAGTAGCATTAGTATACTAAGAAAAGATAAAAATGGATTATATATATATATATATTTGGGGAGTTCGGGATTTTGTGTATATACGTGATTCTATGTTTATGCGTGAAATGAGAATTAAGAATATCACAACTTCAAACTGCCTGTTTAAGTAATTTTGTTTACTTACTTGTATGATTGCTTATTATTTGCTGAATTGATTGATCGCCCCTAATGAACCTCAACAAGGTTTGGCTTAAGAAAAATAAAATGCCCACGCATAGTATCCATCGAGTCACATCTCTTTCGGAAGGCTGCTACTCCTACGCATAGAGTTGGATTGGCTGTGATCGTGCTGTGACACGAGCCATGTTCCTTCCTAGAGAATCCAAATCGCCCGGGGAATGCGATTCTAGGTTTGGAGCCGAGCTAATCGAACGCTTTGGGCAGGGACCTAGGGACTAGCAGTAGAGAATCGAGGATCTTCAACACTGATTCCCTAACCTTCAATACGGAGGGGTAAATCCATTCTATATATGGTTTCCGGATAACTATATACATATTTGCATAATCACATGATTGTTGCATTGTATGCATAGCATATGTGTGAAAATCTAAATGAACTTGTTTGAAAATATGGTGCGAATGAAAAGGAATATCTCACTAAGCTAGTTGTAGCTTATACCCCTGTAGATTTTGCTGAAACAGGTATACTCGTGGCTTAAATTGAGGATCATGACGTTAAGGAAGTCATGGAGGGATGTTAAGCTTCTATGAAGGAAACGGAATCATAAGATGAAGTAATTTTGTAAGGTTCTTTATATGTAATGACTTATATGATTGGTGTTTTGTTGATTCTAAGATGTATATTTATTTGAAGACAATAAAGGGATATGCCCTTGAGAATTTTAATTTAATATGTTTATGTTTTATGATAAGTATTCTCTTTGCCTTGTTACTTATTTATTATCAATATAAATTGTGCTACTCCGATGCGTTCCTTTAATTGTGTTGTACGCCTTATACATGATATGGAAGCCTTTGCATGACTGAGGTAGTCATTCCTAGGCTTTAGTATCGTGTACACTGCCACGTTTAGGGTACCCCTTGGGGCGTGACAAAAACCCTAAGAAAACTTATGCAAATTCATATATAATCTATAAGAAAAGGTTAATATCACTTACTTTGGATAAAAAACACACTCCGGATGATTCTTTAACCCTAAATCTCCAAGAATATTTTAAGACCGTTTTTGACGAAAGAAGAATATGAATAAAAAGTTCTGTCGAAAATCATTTTTTCCGTCTCGTATTTATAGAATTTTGGTCATATGCCGGCCCTATGTCGGCGGCTTACGTTTAAATCTTGTCGTCGTACACCATACGCTGGCAAAATTTACATGAGCACCGGTGGCATTCATCGAGGCTTTGAAATCCCAGAACTTCGATCCAACAACATACGCCGGCAAATCCATAACCTATGCCGGCGGCGTTCCTAGCCGGCGTTAAGAGAAACCTTCATGTACACTGATGGCATTCCACCCAGCATTAAGAAAAACGCTATTGTTCGCTTCCTACGCCATCTCTACGTCGTGGTGTAGATTCTCTAGGAGGTGGCGTAGCATCTATAAAAAATTGCAGAAATCCAAACTTCAACATTTGTTCTACAATCAAACTTAAACCTTTACAATTTACTTGTGTTGACCTTAAACTCATTCTATATCTTCTTATAATTCATAATTCATTATATTTTTCATCTTTATTTCCGTATATTACATCTCTTCTCTCCTAAAAAGAACTTTCGTCCTCGAAAGTTACCTGGATTAATGAAATAACTCTGGATATTTCATTCTCATGTCTTCTTCTAACTCCCTAGTAGCTTCACGTTTAGTTTGGTTAGTCCACTGCACTCTCACATATTTGATCACCTTGCTTCTCAGAATCTTCTCCTTAGAGTCCACAATTCTAATAAGCTTTTTAATCGTTGTAAGGTTCGGCTGCACTTCCAACGGTTCAAGAGCTACTATCTCTTCTGGATCTCTGACATACTTTCTAAGCATGGATATGTGGAACACATTATGCACACCTTCTACATTAGGCAGTAAAGCTAATCTATAAGCCATGTCGCCTATCCTTTCAAGAATCTCATATGGTCCCACATATTGAGAATTTAACTTTCCTCTTAAGCCAAATCTAACAACTCCTTTTGTTGGTGAAATCTTTAGCAAAACGTGCTCACCCACTTGAAATTCCAAGGGTCTTCTTCATTTATCCGCATAACTCTTTTGTCGACTTTGAGCAGTTTGCAATCTTTACCTGATCAACTGACCTTATCAACTGCGTCTTGTACTAATTCGGGTCCCAACAACTATCTTTCACCCACTTCATCCCAATGAATAGGTGATCTACACTTTTTACCATAAAACGCTTTGTATGGAGGCATGCTAATCAATGCTTTATAACTGTTGTTGTAGGTAAATTCCACTAGTGGCAAATGATCATCCTAACTTCCTTTGAAATCCAAAGTTCATGCTCTCAATATATCTTCTAAAGTCTGTATAGTCTTTTCAAATTGCCCATAAATCTGAGGATGATAAGCAGTACTAAACACGACCTTGGTTCCCAAAGCTTGATGCAAACTTTTCTAAAATCTTCCAACAAATCTAGTATCCCTATCTGACATGATTGTTACTGTTATTCCATGCAATCTCATAATCTCTTTAATGTACAACTATGCCAGACACTCTAACTTATAACCAATCTTAATAGGTATAAAGTGAGCTACCTTTGTGAGACGATCCACAATGACCCAAATTGAATCAAACTTATCTCTTGTCTTGGGTAAAGCAGAAACAAATTCCATAGTGATATGTTCCCACTTCTACTATGGTATTGGCAGAGGCTTCAACTCAACTGCTGGTTTTCTATGCTCAATATTAATCATCTAACACATATGGTACTTAGATACATATTCCGCTATCTCCTTTTTTATATTGTTCCACCAGTATAACTTTTTCAAATCCTGATACATCTTGTTCTCTCCAGGATGAATGGAATAACTGAAGTAGTGCGCTTACTTCAATAATTCCTTTTAAGTTCTCCTTGCACTGGCACACACAATCTCCTTTGTACCTAAGGATACCTTCATCATCCACATAAAACTCTGATGCTCCACCGATCTCCATTTTCCTTTTTATATCCAAGATACTCTGATCATCTGTCTGAGCTGTCTTGATTCTGTCCACAAGAGTAGGTTGAATTCTTATATTAGCCAATCTTTCACCTACTTGTCTTGTGACTATTTCCAGTTTAAGCTTTCACATATCATCAATGAGATGATGTTTCGTCGTGATCAAAGCTGCAAGATCTCTATTCTCTTTCTGCTCAAGGTGTCAGCTACTACATTCACCTTTCCTGGATGATACTAAATATCAATATCAAAATCCTTTATCAGTCCCAACCTTCTTCTCTATCTCATGTTCAACTCTTTCTGGGTAAAGATGTACTTTAAACTTTTGTGATTCGTATACACTTTACATCCTTCCCCATAAAGCTAGTGTCTCCACAACTTCAAAGCATGCACAACTGCCATTAGTTCCAGGTCATGAGTAGGATAATTCCTCTCATAGGGCTTTAACTATCTGGACGTATATGCCATAACCCTGCCTCTCTGCATCAGCACACATCCCAAACCTTCTATAGAGGCATCATTATAAATAGCGTACTCCTCACCACTCACAAGTAAAGCTAGCACTGGAGCAGATACTAACTTATTCTTCAACAAATGAAAACTAGCTTCACAATTTTCACTTCATTCATACTTCACTCCCTTCTGTGTCAATCGGGTCAAAGGACTAGTAATTTTGGAAAAATCTTCTGTAATATCCTGCCATTCCTAGAAAACTTTTGATTTCTGTCACAATCTTGGGTTTTGGCCTTTCAAAAACTATTTTGACTTTCTCAGGATCCACTTATATCCCATTACTATCAAAATCATGTCCTAAGAAAGACACCTGTTCCAACCAGAACTCACATTTTGAAAACTTTGCATATAATTTCTCTTCCTTCAATCTGGTTAGAACTAATTTCAAATGTTCTTCGTGCTCATCTTTAGTCCTTAAATACACCAATACCTCATCAATGAAGACTACCACAAATATATCAAGATACTCCCTAAAGACTTTGCTCAACAATCCATAAATTGTCACGCCCCAGAGGGTATCCTAAACGTGACAGACCACCGCATATAATATTAATGCTAATGAATGATAATTCATAGTCACGCAGGAGCTTTGATATCATATGCAAGGCGTACTTCCAAGATAGTAGGAGACTCACAGGGGTATTACGTTTAAATAGATAGCAAAAAGCAAGCATAAACTTAAATGGATAAACATAAGATCTTCATTCGATAATAAGTTCGTACATCATCTTAAGGGCATTCCCCCGCCTTAAAGTCTTTGATCAACTATACTAATAACAAAATAAGCATAACTATCACATAAGTCTACTATAGAGATTTTTCCTAGAAGTATATGTTCAAAACTAAAAATACATAAACTTCTTCCAAAAGCTCTTAGTAGCATAAACTCATACCTGGCACACTGGGCTCATCGGGGCCAACCATAGATAATTATACTGTAATAGAAAACTATAAAGGTATAAGCAAATCTAGCTTAGTGAGATAATTCCTAACTATATAACTTTTTCCATATGACAACCAGGTTATTTAATTCAAGCAAATGTGATGCACCATTCACATGAACAACCAAATACACCAGATTAACCAGAAATCAAGTGCAGCATGGATTTAATGCCCTCTATGACAAGGGTTTGGTGGTTACAGGCCCATACGACCATCAATATTTATAGATTTACCGGCTTCTACTTGCTCTGTAGACTTCCTGGCTCCTACTGGCCCATGTAGACTTACCGGCTTCTACTAGCCACCACACCACTTCTTCGTTTCCCCACATGAAGAATAGTAGCGAAATAAATGTGACTCACAAGTATGATATGCATGAATAAATTTCAATTAAATATTTAACCATATAAGTTGAATTCATGTTATGGGTGATCAACCATAATTTCATCAAATCAATACAAAAGTCACACTTTTATTTAACATATCGTCTTTTGATATACTTAATTTTCATTCAATAATTATTTCATAACATTGGTTCATTCATCTTTTTCCTAGATTTCTAGTGCCACTATTTACAAGCACAAACAAGGAAATATAACTTAGGAAAAGAATTAACTCACTCCATAATCGGTAGGTCTAATCGAAATATTCTTTTGGATAGACAATCTCGGGTCCCTCGTCACCTAAACAAAATGAAATACCCAAAATGAGTCTTTCATAAAACTTATATTCTTGAAGATTCTAATCTTTCTTTAAAATCGCGGTAAAATCGTATAAGGGGAAATTCCAACTTAAAATGGTCATAACTTGCTCATTTTAACTCGGAATTTCGCGTATAATATACCATTTTCTATCTACTCGAAAAGATCTACGCATTTCTAAGCTTATTTCATAAAACTAGGTCGTTTGGGTTCCGAAAAGACAGCGGCCAGATTTGCCACGAATTTTGCAAAAACTTGTTTTCCTTCTTGTAAACAAAGCTCATTTGAAAAGATAAATATTTCAAGTATTTTGTAAACTTTTTGAAAGGTATATATATATATAATGATTCATAATAAACGGATGAAGTAGATGAAGTTGTCTCAACTTTATGAAAAGTAAGGTTTTAAAAGACTTTGAACTTGAGATTTTATTTGGAATATTTATTTTACTTTTGAAAGGATTCTTGGGTTATTTGAGATGAATATTTCTTTTTCTAAAATTACTTCTTGCAACTACTTTAATTCCCCAAGGAGTGGTTTTATTTTCTAAACTTAGGTTCCAACAATTTTAAAAGTAATAAAATGATATTTGTTTCTTGTAATGATTCTTACAAGAGTTTCCTTTACTTAATGAAAATAAGTTTTATAAAACCTTTTGTTTATTTTAAGAAAAATCATTTCTAAATATGTTCATGAGTTCTTAAGAAATCTATTTCCTACTTTTATTTAACAAGAACCTTTGGTTTATGAAAACACTTCCTCATTTATTTTTATTGAGACAAAAACATTATGTTCATGCATGAATATGAATCATAAACTATAGAAATATAAAGGAACATAACAACTTGAAAGATTAAGCAAATAAAAAGTAAATCAAGTATTGAGACTTTAGTTTCATCAAGGTACCTCGGGACTAAGAAATGACTAGTCCCGAAAAGAAAAGAAAAGGAATTGTTTTGACTTGATGAGAACAAGTCTAAGACTAGAATGACTAGTCTTAAAAACAACTTGAAATTAAATAAATTGCAATGTAGTAAATAAATTGCATGAAAGGTAAATAAATTGCAAGACAATGAGCTTATACGCTCTAAATAATATATATAGCTATATAGATATATTAGATAGTAATAAACGTAAAGGAAACATAAAGGAACATAAATGAATTGTGATTATGAACAAAAACAAAGTATGAACCTATTGTTACTTTCTTAACCTTCACGGTTTTAGAAAACACACACTAAGTTCATACTAAGTAAATGAACATAGGAACTTCTTGAAGAATTTTTACCTAGAGGAGATGAACTAAAGAGAGCTTCTTAGAAGAACTTCTTGGAGAGAAATTCTTGAGAGATTTTGAGAGAGTAACTTTAGTGTAGAAGTGGTGTGAAAGAAGTGAAGGTATGAGGGGGTATTTATAGGAAAATGTGGGAGATAATTTGTGTTAATTAAATAAATGAAAAATAAAACAATATAGATGGAAAAGAGGGAGGGGCCGGAGCCATTCATGCATGGGGGAGAGGGAAAAATTTATTTTTTTGTTATTTTGTTAATTAAAAGTAAGAAATGAAAGATGTGAAATTGTATTGGAAACGAAAATGTGTAAGAAATAAGTGTATGGTTTGTAAGAGTAGGTTGTAAGAAAAAATGGAGATAGGTGAATAGTGTAGAATAGTAGAAAATAGTGTAATGTAAAAATAAACATGACAATTTAATACCGGTAGTAAGAAAATACTCGTACAAAAGTGATATATGATATTTTTAGCTACCGAAAAATTACGAAATTGATATTTTTGGAAATCTCATTTTTTTACGAATCTAACGGTATATTCCGAATATTTTTCCTATTCCGAGCTCCTGGACACTTTTTTCAAGAACTATGTCTGATCGGGTTTAAAGGATACTTGAATTCCTTCAATATGATATTTTGATATAACCTATTGCTATTACGAACTATTATAACTAACTTTTCCAACTTCGTTTTCTAGGGCTTGAGAAAACGGCAATGCCGGAGTTAAGCGGTGACGGTAAACTAGGGTTTTGGTTGACTTAAGAATCCGGTTGACTTCTAATTAGGGTTTAGGTTTTTAATTCGATCACAAAACTCCGGGGGTTTACAACCTACCCCCCTTAAAGAAAGTTTTATCCTCAAAAATTGAAGTTCATACCTGATTCCTTGAATAGACTCGGGTACTTCTGGCGTATGTCGCTTTCTGCCTCCCAGGTTGCTTCCTTGTGTGAGTAGTTTCTCCATAGAACCTTCACATACTTGATCTCCTTGTTTCGAAGCTTCTATACCTTGTGATCTAAGATCTGAACTAGGTGTTCCTTGTATGTGAGATTTTCTTTCAGCTGAACTGGTTCTAACTCTGCAATCCTAGTAGGGTCTGACACATGTTTCCGTAAAACTGATATGTGAAACACGTTATGGATTCCAGATAGGTTGGGAGGGAGTGCCAGACGGTAAGAAATATCTCCTACTCTTTCAAGCACTTCAAAAGGTCCAACATATCGTGGGCTCAACTTTCCTTGTGCTCGAACTCGGCGGATACTTTTGATGGGGTTTACTTTCAAGTACACATGGTCTCCAACTTCAACTCTTCATATCCACCCAACTCTTTTGCCTATCTTGGCCTTCCTTCATCTTTCTTTAGATGATCCGTACTTTGTCGGCCGCATCTTGCACTAAGTCAGGACCAATGCTTAATTTCTCTACATCGTCCCAGAATAGCGGAGATCGACATCGTCTTCCATACAACGCTTCATAGGGTGGTATCTGAACCGTGGAATGGTAGCTATTGTTGTAAGCAAACTCTACCAAAGGTAGGTGTGCGTCCCAACTACTTTTAAACTCTATTACATAGGCTCGCAGCATATCCTCCAACGTTTGTATTGTCCTCTCCGATTGACCATCTGTCTGAGGGTGATAGGCCGTACTGAAATGTAGCTTAGTTCCCATACATTTATGCAAACTTGTCCAAAATTTAGATACAAACCTTGGGTCTCGGTCGGAGCCTATTCCAGCGGGTACTCCATGCAAGCGTACTATTTCTGTTATGTACATTCTTGCCAACTTGTCCATAGAGTACGCCATGTTCATTGGTAGGAAATGCGCTGTCTTTGTCAATCGATCCACTATGACCCAAATCGCATCATATCCAGCCGACGTCCTTGGCAATCCACACACAAAATCCATTGTGATTTGGTCCCATTTCCACTCGGGTATTGGCAAGGGTTTTAGAAGTCCACCAGGTCTTTGGTGCTCCACTTTCACTTGTTGGCATGTGGGACATTTCAACACAAAGTCTGCTATGTCTCTGTTCATGCCGTTTCACCAATAGTGGCTCTTCAGATCTTGGTACATTTTTGTTCCTCCTGGATGCATGGTGTATCCGGAGTGATGTGCTTCTTCCATGATTTCCTTTCTTATGTCCTCATCATCCGGAACACATAGCCTGCCTTTCATTCTCACCACTTCATCTTCATCTATAGCAAAATCGGTGTACTTTCCTTCCTGCACTTCTTTCTTAATCTTCAGAATTGTCTCGTCATATCACTGGGCCTCCTTGATTCTTTCTACTAAGGTGGGTTCCATGACAAGGTTGGCAATCTCCACTTCCACATTTTGCCCTATGAATTCAATGCTCATTCTTTCAAATTCCCTTATCAAATCTTTCTTGTTAGTGAGCAAAGAGGCTACTTCTCCATAATTCTTTTTGCTTAGGGCATCTGTAACTACGTTTACTCTCCCTAGACAGTAGTTGATTCCAAGGTCGTAGTCCTTGATGAGCTCTAACCATCTCCGTTGCCACATATTCAGCTCCTTTTGTGTAAAAAGAAACTTGAGGCTCTTATGGTCGGTGTAAATCTCGCACCTTCGTCCATACAAGTAATGCCTCCACAACTTTAATGCAAACACAACGGCAGCTAACTCTAGATCATGAGTGGGCTAGTTTTGTTCATGAGGTCGGAGTTGTCGGGATGCATAGGCGATTACCTTTTCGTCATGCATCAACACACATCCGAGTCCATTCCTTGACGCATCACTATGCATTGTATAGGACTTCTCGGGATCTGGTAGAATTAAAACTGGGGCGGAGACAAGTCTTCTCTTTAGCTCCTGGAAACTTTGCTCCCTCTTGTCTGTCCAGATGAACTTCTCCTCCTTTTGGGTTAACTGAGTGAGGGGTTTAGCGATGTTTGAAAAATTCTTAACAAACTTCCTATAATATCCAGCCAAACCGAGAAAACTCCTCACTTTCGTAATTGTCTTAGGCTGTTTCCACTCCATTATTGCCTTAATCTTCTCAGGATCTACCAATATTCCTTCTCCTGATACGACATGTCCTAAGAAGGATATCCTATCCAGCCAAAAGTCACACTTGGACAGTTTAGCGTACAACTTATGCTCACGCAAGGTCTGTAATGCCATCCTTAAGTGTTCCTCATGTTGTTCTCGCGTCTTTGAGTAGATCAGAATATCATCGATGAAGATTATCACACACTTATCCAGCAGGGGTTTATATATTCGATTCATGAGATCCATGAAAGCTGCTAGTACGTTGGTTAATCCAAAAGGCATCATTAGAAACTCATACTGTCCATAGCGAGTTCTGAAAGCTGTCTTCGGTACATCGTCAGGTTTAATCCTCAACTGGTGGTATCCTGACCGTAGATCGATCCTTGAAAAGACACTTGCTCCTTGAAGCTGATCGAAGAGGTCATCTATCCTTGGGAGTGGATACTTGTTCTTGATGGTAACCTTATTAAGCTCCCGGTAGTCGATGCATAAACGCATGGAACCATCCTTTTTCTTTACGAACAATACTGGTGCTCCCTAAGGTGACACACTTGGTCGGATAAAACCTTGATCCAATAAATCCTGTAGTTGAGTCTTTAACTCCTTCAGCTCTACTGGTGCCATTCGATAGGGTGCTTTTGAGATCAGCTCCGTATTGACTAATAGGTCAATTTCGAAATCTATCTCTCTCTTGGGTGGCAATCCAGGCAATACGTCCGGAAATACGTCTGGGAACTCTTTTACTATGGGTATGGATCCAAGCTCAAGCTTTTCCTCTTCTTCTTCATCTAGGTTACTAAGGTTGATTTCATCCTCATCCACCAACTCGAATGAGTTTAACTTCATCGTAGACTCTCTTCTAAACACTACTTCACATCCACTTTGGTTTTTGAACCTCACTTCCTTTTGTTTACAATCCACTAAGGCTTTGACATATGTCAACCAACTCATACCCAAGATTACTTCGTATTTGCTCATCTCCAAGATTATTAGGTCACACTTAGAGTGATTTCCTTGTATCTCCATTGGACATCCTTTAAGCATTTCTTTTGTCGTTACTATTCTTCCGGTGGGGGTTTTAACTTGAAAACCAATAGCAATAGTATCTACGGGTAACCCAATTCGCTTGGCCACGCTAACAGTGATAAAGGAATGGGTAGCTCCTGTATCGAACAAAGCATAAGCGGGTTGACTAGCTATGAGTATGCGTCCTACACTCGAATTTTATACTAATTACGAGACTTGTATACTTAAGCTAATCGCAGGTATAAACTTTATACTTGTACCATAGGAATTGAACACAGGAAACTTAACAAATTACATCAAAGAAAAGGGTTTTGATTCTGACCTGTCACCAATCCAAAATCTGAGCCATAATCTCCATCTACAACGGCGAGCTCTGCTCCTTCGTCATCAGACTCCTCGCATACCCGCTATCCATCCAGGTTGTATATCCTCATTCCGTGGATAGCTGCTCCAGATCGGCTTGGGTTGCTTCCTCCGCTTCCATTTTTCGCCGATGCCACTCCTCCCATTGACCCAAATGGTCTAGCTGGGGCATTCTTTCTTTGTGAGAATTCGTTAGCGAAGTGCTTGGTTTGCTTGCAAATGAAGCAAACAGTGGAAGACTTCTTTGGGCAATCACCTATCTTGTGGCTGGGGTTTCCACAAAAGTAGCACTTATGTTGCAACAGCGGGCACCTCTTTGGATAGTGCTCTTCCTTGCATTTCTAGCAGGCCACCTTGATCTTGGATGTGTCCTTATTACTAACAGCACTTCCTCGGAAGCTGTTGAAGGGCTTGAACCTTTTACTCTGAAAATTGGGGTTATAGCTATCCTGAGCTCTTTTGCCGAACACGATGGTCTTTCTCTCAAGGGCTTTGCTCTTCCTTTTTTTGCTCCCTCAATGATACGAGCCCTTTCTACTAACTCTTGGAGGGTCCTCAGATCTAACTCCTCCAAACGCATCCTTATATCTTCATCCAGGCCACTTAGAAATACTTGCCTCTTCAGCTCCTCACTATGCTTGAAGGACTCAGGCGTGTATTGAAGCAGTCGACTAAACTCCATCTCGTACTGCTCTATTGTCCTTCCTTTTTGGGATATATGGAGAAAGTCTCCACTATACTGTACTCTTAAGCTCCCAGGGAAATAGTTATCCAAAAACTCTCTACGAAAAACTGCCCAGGTCACGGGTGGCAACAATTCCCTGATTTTCGACTCCCACCATATTCTCGCATTGAACCACAACATGTATTTGCCATAATCCAGGCGTAGATGATGGGGAACTTCGTAGGCGGCGAACGATCTTTCGATCTGGGCTAGCCAGTCTTCAGCTTCGTCTGGCTTTCCAAAATTTCCGTCGAAATATCTGTTGCTTTTTATGAAGTCCAGCAAGGAAATTCTGTAAGGTCGTGGCGGTGGTGGTGCTGGTAAAGGAACAATATGTAACTCAGCTTCTGGTGCATTTGCAGCAGGCGGTGGCACATTTTGTGCGTTTTGCATGAAATTATTGACTAACCCTGCTAGTTGGTTGATGGCGGCCCATACATCTCCTTGTTGATTCGGTGGGGGATTTGGTGCTTGTTGTCCTACCGGAGGATTTTCCGGTTCCACTGGTATATTATTAGAGGCGCGATGTTCGCGTCTTCTACCTCTCCTACCACGTCTGTTAATTATTCTAGTTTTAGACTTTAGAGATATCGGAAATATCAGAAATTGCGTAGAAAATAATTAAGGCAATTAAATCCAGAAATCATCAAATCAACATAAAATTCTTGCGTTCAAAATAAAAAGAGGAAATTAATAATACTTACATAACTTTGAGAAGGTAGAAACCATTCTCATCAAAAGATAATTGTTCAAATAAAACATAGAAAAGCAAAACATTAATGCATTAAAACAAAGATAAGCCTAGGAAAAAGGCTATGTTGGACTCGTCGGGTTATGCTCCCTTTCTCTCTTCATTCCTTCCTTCTTCAAACTTCTTCTTTTTACAGGGATGGTGCTGGGTTCATACTTCTGCTGGTGGATCCTTTGAGACGGTCAAACTTCGTCATGCACGGAAATCCTTTCTCCACGGGTCGTGCCGTTCGTTTCCTCTGGTCCTTCTTCTTCTTCTGGTGCCATTGCCATTGTGGGGGTCTAGGATCTGCTTCCTAGGAATCTATTTGGATCAAAAGCATTGTTTCTTCTCCCCTCCTCCTCAGAATCGAAGATCATTACTGGGTTATTCCTTGCAATGGTTTCCATGGGTACATCTTGGCTCAGCCTTCGGAGAGGTGCCTGACTGGGGATCAAAGGGCTGTCTTCCCAGAGGGATGCAGACTGGTTCTCCTCAGGCTCTGAGTCTTCATTCTAATCTCCTTCCGTGCTACCATTTGTCTCTCCATTCCCTTCGTTTACTTGGGCCTCCTCCATGATGAAGGCCTCATCTAGGATAACATCTAGCTGCATTCTGACGGAGTTGGGTTGAGTATTGTACTCTGATGGAGTAGGGACAATCCGTCGGTAAGCGACATACCAATAAAATTGCTCTTCAGCATCTGCCTTCAGCCAGTCCGTATGATCCGCTAACTCATCATGTGCGTAGATGTATAGAGGTCCTAGCTTATTCCAAGTCCGGAAGTCTGGTTCCTGCCGTCCATCTTCTGCTTTCAAGATGAAGGTCATTTGCTATAGCATGGTCTCCCGGTACATAAAAGCCATCATTCTTTCAACCACATAAATAACCTCTACATCGCTCCATCTCCGATTGCTTACAGCGTCGAATCTCAGCTCGTTGGGCAAGTTCCTCTACAGGGAATGTCTCAATCCTTTCTTCCATAACTTGAACATTTCGTGGGCGGTCCTGGGCCTTCCTACTAAAGCTAACTCCTCACACAGGACCCTTAGTCTAAGATGGTAATTCACGAAGGTCTCGTCATGGTCTTTAAGGAATTGTCGAGATTTTTCTTTGACCTTAGGGAAAGTCAAATATCAAGTAAAACAAAAGGGGATCAGATCTTAAGCTAGAGTTTCTATCTAGTTACTATCTATCTTAAGGTCTATTTCTACTATCTTATGTCTAATCCTTGTGCTCTGATACCAACTTAAACTGTCACGTCCTAGACGGTATCCTAAAGGTGGCAGTCCATCGCATATAATATTAAAGCTAATGAATGACAATTCATAGTCATGCAGGAGCTTTGATATCATATGCAAGGCGTGCTTCCAAGATAGTAGGAGACTCACAGGGGTATTACATTTAAATAGATAACAAAAAGCAAGCATAAACTTAAATGGATAAACATAAGATCTTCATTCGATAATAAGTTCGTACATTATCTTAGGAGCATTCCCCCGCCTTAAAGTCTTTGATCAACTATACTAATAACAAAATAAGTATAACTATCACATAAGTCTACTATAGAGTTTTTCCTAGAAGTCTATGTTCAAAACTAAAAATACATAAACTTCTTTCAAAAGCTCCTAGTAGCATAAACTCATACCTGGCACACTGGGCTCCTCGGGGCCAATCATAGATAATCATACTGTAATAGAAAACTATAAGGGTATAAGCAAATCTAGCTTAGTGAGATAATTCCTAACTATATAACATTTCCATATGATAACCAAGTTATTTAATTCAAGCATATGTGATGCACCATTCACATGAACAACGAAATATACCAGATTAACCGGAAATCAAGTGCAACATGGATTTAACGCCCTCCATGACAAGGGTTGGGTGGTTACAGGCCCATACGACCATCAATATTTGCAGATTTACCGGCTCCTGCTTGCCCGGTAGACTTCCTGGCTCCTACTGGCCCATGTAGACTTACCGGCTCCTACTAGCCACCACTACCACTTCCTCGTTTCCCCACATGAAGAATAGTAGCGAAATAAATGTGACTCACAAGTATGATATGCATGAATAAATTTCAATTAAACATTTAACCATATAAGTTGAATTCATGTTATGGGTGATCAACAATAATTTCATCAAATCAATACAAAAGTCACACTTTTATTTAACATATCGTCTTTCAATATACTTAATTTTCATTCAACAATTATTTCATAACATTGGTTCATTCATCTTTTTCCTAAATTTCTAGTGCCACTATTTACAAGCACAAACAAGGAAATATAACTTAGGAAAAGAATTAACTCACTCCATAATCGGTAGGTCTAATTGAAATAATCCTCCAGATAGACGATCTCGGGTCCCTCGTCACCTAAACAAAATGAAATACCCAAAATGAGTCTTTCATAAAACTTCTATTCTTGAAGATTCTAATCTTTCCTTAAAATCGTGGTAAAATCGTATAAGGGGAAATTCCAACTTAAAATGGTCATAACTTGCTCATTTTAACTCGGAATTTCGCGTATAATATACCGTTTTCTACCTACTCGAAAAGATCAATGCATTTCTAAGCTTATTTTCATAAAACTAGGTCGTTTGGGTTCCGAAAAGACAGCGACCAGAATTGCCACGAATTTTGCAAAAACTTGTTTTCCTTCTTGTAAACAAAGCTCATTTGAAAAGATAAATATTTCAAGTATTTTGTAAACTTTTTGAAAGGTATATAAAAATATAATGACTCATAATAAACGGATGAAGTAAATGAAGTTGTCTCAACTTTATGAAAAGTAAGGTTTTAAAAGACTTTGAACTTGAGATTTTATTTGGAATATTTATTTTACTTTTGAAAGGATTCTTGGGTTATTTGAGATGAATATTTCTTTTTCTAAAATTACTTCTTGCAACTACTTTAATTCCCCAAGGAGTGGTTTTATTTTCTAAACTTAGGTTCCAACAATTTTAAAAGTAATAAAATGATATTCTTGTTTCTTGTAATGATTCTTACAAGAGTTTCCTTTACTTAATGAAAATAAGTTTTATAAAACCTTTTGTTTATTTTAAGAAAAATCATTTCTAAATATGTTCATGAGTTCTTAAGAAATCTATTTCCTACTTTTATTTAACAAGAACCTTTGGTTTATGAAAACACTTCCTCATTTATTTTTATTGAGACAAAAACATTATGTTCATGCATGAATATGAATCATAAACTATAGAAATATAAAGGAACATAACAACTTGAAAGATTAAGCAAATAAAAAGTAAATCAAGTATTGAGACTTTAGTTTCATCAAGGTACCTCGGGACTAAGAAATGACTAGTCTCGAAAAGAAAAGAAAAGGAATTATTTTGACTTGATGAGAACAAGTCTAAGACTAGAATGACTAGCCTTAAAAACAACTTGAAATTAAATAAATTACAATGTAGTAAATAAATTGCATGAAAGGTAAATAAATTGCAAGACAATGAGCTTATACGCTCTAAATAATATATATAGCTATATAGATATATTAGATAGTAATAAACGTAAAGGAAACATAAAGGAATTGTGATTATAAACAAAAAACAAAGTATGAACCTATTGTTGCTTTCTTAACCTTCACGGTTTTAGAAAACACACACTAAGTTCATACTAAGTAAATGAACATGGGAACTTCTTGAAGAATTTTTACCTAGAGGAGATGAACTAAAGAGAGCTTCTGGGAAGAACTTCTTGGAGAAAAATTCTTGAGAGATTTTGAGAGAGTAACTTTAGTGTAGAAGTGGTGTGAAAGAAGTGAAGGTATGAGGGGGTATTTATAGGAAAATGTGGGAGATAATTTGTGTTAATTAAATAAATGAAAAATAAAACAATATAGATGGAAAAGAGGGAGGGGTCGGAACCATTCATGCATGGGGGAGAGGGAAAAATTTATTTTTTTGTTATTTTGTTAATTAAAAGTAAGAAATGAAAGATGTGAAATTGTATTGGAAACGAAAATGTGTAAGAAATAGGTGTATGGTTTGTAAGAGTAGGTTGTAAGAAAAAGTGGAGATAGGTGAATAGTGTAGAATAGTAGAAAATAGTGTAATATAAAAGTAGACATGACAATTTAATGCCGGTAGTAAGAAAATACGCATACAAAAGCGATATCTGATATTTTTAGCTATCGAAAAATTACGAAATTGATAATTTTGGAAATCTCTTGTTTTTACGAATCTAATGGTATATTTGGAATATTTTTCCTATTCCGAGCTTCCGGACACTTTTTTCAAGAACTACGTCGATCGGGTTCAAAGGATACTTGAATTCCTTCAATCTGATATTTTTATATAACCTATTGCTATTACGAACTATTATAGCTAAGTTTTCCAACTTCGTTTCTAGGCTTGAGAAAACGCAATGCCGGAGTTAAGCGGTGACGGTAAGCTAGGGATTTGGTTGACTTAAGAATCCGTTGACTTCTAATTAGGGTTTAGGTTTTTAAACGATCACAAAACTTCGGGGGTGTACATAATACTGCTAGCGCATTGGAGTCCAAAACAATGACAACAAATTCATAATGTCCATACCTTGTCCTGAAGGCTGTCTTTTGAATATCTTCAACTTTCACTCTTAACTGATGATATCCAGATCTCAAGTCTATCTTTGAGACACTGAAGCTCCTACCAACTGATCAAATAGATCATCAATTCGTGCAATGGATACTTGTTCTTCACTATCACCTGATTTAATTTTTATAGTCGATGCAAGTCTCATGCTGCCATCTTTCTTCTTGTTAAACAGAACTGGAGCTCTCCAAGGTGAAACACTAGTCTAATGAACTTCTTCTTCAACAAATCATCCAACTGCACTTTAAACTCAGCAAGTTCTGTAGGAGTCATTCAATAAGAGTTTTTGATTTCGACGAGTACCAGATCAAGTCAATACTAAACTCCACTTCCCTTCTAGTGGTAATCTAGGCAGATCCTCAGGAAAAACTTCTAGATACTCACATACAATCGAACATCCGACAACACTATCTCCTTCTATCTTCTTTCACTACCCACATATTCTTACAACCATCACTTTCTTTCTTCATCAAATACATACCTTTAGGTAAAAATAGCTTACTCTTATTTTTCCCATGTCGTGTAACTAGCATGACAATGGTATTGTTTCTTAAAGCTCATGTGAGTTATAAAAGCAACAAAATGTTCATGTTTTGTTCTTGCACATGTCAAGTATACCAATTATATTATTTTGTTATATTATTGTTATTATGTTGGTATTGTTATTATTATGCTCCTAATATAACTTATATATATATTAAATATATGTATATCTACATTTCTTAGAGCCTAAATGCTCACTAACTATCACTAACATGTTTATTATTATTGCTCTTATTATTACTTTTTCTTTTCTTTCTCTTTCTTTTTCTTTTTCTTTTGGGACTAGTTTATTTCTTAGTCCCGAGAAGCCTTGATGAAGCTAAGATTTCTAATACTTGACCAAGATACGTTGATGAAGTTAAGGTTCCCAATATTTAACCATATTATTATGTTTATTTGCTTATATGTTTATTATTCTTACTTTTCATTGCTACATAATCATATTCATGCATGCTTAGAAAGTTTTGTCTTAATTAAAAAAAAAAAAATAAATAAGGTTCTTCTAAACAAAGAAAAGAAAACTAAAATTCTTAACAAAGGATTTTTCAACAAGAGATCTAAGTTTTGTTTTAATAAATTATTTTCAATAGCTTAAACAAGCTAATCATAAATTTTAAAAGTATTAGTAATGGAAATTTCTCCAAAAAATAAAAGAAACTCATTCCTTTTTATAAATTGGAACTAAATACTCCATAAAGATATAGTTTTTAGCATTAAACTTAAGATTTTAACCCAATCATATCTTGTATAAAACTTAAATAGGTTCATTGTAATCCCCTAGATTTTATGCTACAATTATGTTTAGACCCTAAACTGGAAGTCAACTGGAAACCCTAAGGTCAACAAATACGCATCAAACCTTAATAGATTAGATCTGACAATCTTATGCTCTTAATCTCGTAGCAACGAGATTAAGATATTAGTGAATAACAGTTTGTAATAATATAGGGATGCATAAATATCTTATTCGATAATTTTTGTGTCTTTTGAATCCAAACGGGATAAGTTTTTGAAAACCGTGCCCCGATACCCCCAATGGCAAAAATATTCTGATAATACCAATCAACTCGTAAAAATACATGGATTTCAAAAATATCAGTTTATAATTTTTCGGTATCTAAAAATATCATATATAGCTTAATTACATGTATTTTCATTACTACCGTATTAATTTGTCTTATCACTATTCATAGTACTCTTCTACACTATTCATTAATATTCACCTATCTTTATTTCTACACCTATTTCTACACTCTACAAACCTATTATCTACTTTTTACTTTTTTACATACATCTTCATTCACATCAAACTTTACATCTTATTACATTTAATTAATAAAAATACAAAACAAATAAAAAATCACTCTCTCTCTCTTCCCCTACAATCACGCTGGCCACCCCTCTCTCTTCATCATCCATATTTTATTTCCTTTTTCAATTTAATTAATTCACTCAATATTTACTCCAAAAATTCTATAAATACCCCATCTCCCTCCAATTCTTTCACACACTCATTCATCTCACTAAACTCTCACAAATTCTCTCCTCAAACACTCTTACCAAAATCTCTCTTTTCTTTCTTTACTATCTAAATTTTTTTACACATTTCTTACATGCATAAACACTATCTAAACTTTTCTTCTACACTACTTCCATATTATCTCCTAGGTAAAAGTTCTCACCCATTTCTTTCTACCATATCATGTAACTTAACATGACCATGGTGTATGTTTCTTAAACATTCAAATGTTATAGAAGTAACACTATGTTCATGTTCATGAATAAATTTCATATCATGTTTATGCTATTATGTTGTTATTATTATGATCTTAATGTTATTATCATTCTAACCTAACTTATAATGATACTATCTATATATTCTAGAGCCTAAATGCTCACTAACTCACTAACAAGCTTATTATTAACTTGCTCTTATCCATTCTTTTTCTTTTTGGGACATAGTCTCGGTTGCCTTGATGAAGCTAGGTTCCCAATACTTGACTATAATATCTTACTTATTATTGCTATATGCTTATTAATATTATTTTCTTGCTTCTTATCTTATATTTTCATCATCTACATAATGGTAATGTCTCAACTATATTTAAAGTAGAAGTTTTCTTTAATAAAGGAACTTGAGACTAAACTTTCTATATGTAACTAGTCACTAAATAAAGGCTATCATCAACAACATAAAAAATGGATTTTTACAACATTTTCTCAAGATTCTCAAAGTTTTCTCAAATAACAACAAGAATAGTTTTACTAAGGAAATAAAGAAATAAACAACTTCTTTCATAATATGGTAACCTAAGGCTTAGTAAAAATAATTGTTGTATTCAAAGTTTTCACAAAAAAGCTTAAAATTAAAGTCTTTTCAACTCCATAACAAAGCTAAGAAACAAATTAGTTTTTAAAGTAAGATAAAATCAACGTATTAACGTATAAACTCACTTAGAAAAATAATAATTTCAAGTTTCTAAAGAATGAGTCTATTTTCAAAGAAATGACAAGAATATAAGTAAATAATTATAAAAACAAAGGATTTTATCAATAAAGTAAAATTTGTAAATAAAATAAAGGCCAAGTTTTAGAAACAAAAATTTATTTTTAAATCGTTAATAAACAAGAATAAAGAGGAAAAGAATAATTTTCTAAAACCATTCTAAAGGCATATTTATAAATAGGTTATCAACAACTTAATAAAATTTTGAAAACTTTATTCTTTTGTCACTAGAGGTAAAAATTGTAAAAGACCAAAGTTAAAGGAAAATTTTATTTGTTTTGGAAAAGGAATGGGAAAAGAAAAAAAAGATACTCAAGTATAATATCCTAACAAATATAAAGTTTCTTCCAAATACTTTGAAAAGAAAATTTTTCAAGTCTAAGTTTTAACACTCCAAGATGAATTGTTTTACGAAAATAATCGTTGAAACACTACCATTAGAATCTTTGCATATAAAGTGAGCTTATATATACTCAAAGGATTTTTCATCATATATACATATATATATAATAATATATATTATAAAGGATTTTGAATAGTTGAGTTGGAAAATTGTTTTGCAAAATCTGGAATTTTCGTTTTGAATCTTTACCGAGACATTTATCAACGTAAATGACCTTATATGTAGAAAAACCTTATAAATGGATAGATCTTTTCGAGTAGGAAAATGTAAACCTCGGTGTAAATCCCCGAAATTTTTTATCCAAATTAGAGACCTAAACCCTAATCGAAGTCAAACGGATTCTTAGTCAAACAAAACCCTAGTTTTACCGTAACCTTTTAACTCCGCATTGCCGTTTTCTCAGCCCTAGAAAACGAAGTTGGAGAAATTAGCTCAAATAGTTCGTAATAACCAAAGGTTTTAAAAGTTTCAGTTTCGCGAATTTCGGATGTCCTTCGAACCCGAACGGACACAGTTCTAAAAAAAACGTGTCCGAGGTCGGAATACAAAAATATTCCGAATACACCATTAGACTCGTAAAAATAAAAGATTTCCAAAAATATCAATTTCATAATTTTCGATAACTAAAAAAATCATATCGCTTTTATACTCGTATTTTCTTACTACCGTATTAAATTGTCATGTCTACTTTTACATTACACTATTTTCTACTATTCTACACTATTCATCTATTTCTACTTTTTCTTACAACCTATTCTTACAAGCCATACACCTATTTCTTATATATTTTCATTTCCAATACAATTTCACATCTTTCATTTCTTACTAATTAATCAAAAGCCAAAAAAATTAATTTTTTCCTCTCCCCATGCACACAAATGGCGCGGCCCCTCTCCCTCTAGCATCAATTTGTTTTGTTTTTCAATATTTAATTAACACAAATTATCTCCATATTTTCCTATAAATACCCCCTCATACCTTCACTTCTTTCACACTTCTCTCTCTAAAGTTACTATACTAAAATCTCTCCCAAATTGTTTCAAGAGTTCTCTCAAGAAGTCTTCTTAAATTTAGTTTCCTTTAGGTAAGAAATTCTCAAGAATTCTTCATGTTCATCTACTTAGTATGAGCTTAGATGTTTTCTAAAACCATGAAGGTTAAGAAAGCAACATTAGATCATACTTTGTTTTGTTCATAATATCAATCTCTTTATGTTCCTTTATGTTCTTTATATTTCCTTTATGTTCTTTATATTTTCTTTATGTTACTACTATATCTATATAGTTATATATATTATTTACAACATATAAGCTTATTGTCTTACAATTTATTTATCTTTCATGCAATTTATTTACTTCATTTCAAGTTATCTAATTTAAGGTTGATTTTAAGACTAGTCATTCTAGTCTTAGACTTGTCCTCATCAAGTCAAAACAATTCTTTTCTTTTTCGGGACTAGTCTTTTCGTAGTCCCGGGGTACCTTGATGAAGCTAAGGTCCCAATACTTGATTTACCTTATTATTTACTTAAGCTTTCAAGGTATTATTTTACATTTCTATAGCTTATGATTCATATTCATGCATGAACATAATGTTTTTGTCTCAACAAAAATAATGAGAAAGTGTTTTCTTGAATTAAAGATTCTTTCTAAAAGAAATGAATTTCTTAAAGACCCATGAATATGTATGGGAATGATTTTTCTTACATAAACAAAAGGTTTTATGAAAACTTATATTTTATCAAGAAGTAGAAATTCTTTTGAAAAATTACAAGAAATAAAAATGTCATTTTGCTACTTTTGAAATCCAAGTTTAGAAAATAAAACCACACTTTAATTGCAAGAGATTTCGTTTAGAAATAGAATATTCATCTTAATAACTAAAAGATCTTTCAAAAGTAAAATAGAATCTCAAGTTCAAACTTTAAACCTTACTTTTTACAAGTTGAGATAATTTCATTTACTTCATACATATGTATGAGTCATTACAAATATATATATACCCTTCAAAAATTTACAAAATAATTGAAATATTTATCTTTTCAAAAGGCTTTGTTTACAAGAAGAAAACAAGTGTTTACAAAAATTCATGGAAAATTTGGTCGCCGTCTTTCGAAACCCAAACGACTTAGTTTTATGGAAATAAGCTAGAAATGCGTAGATCTTTTCGGGTAGGTAGAAAACGATATATAATACGCGAAATTTCGAGTTAAAATGAGCAAGTTATGGCCATTTTAAGTTGGAATTTCTCCTTATACGATTTACTACGATTTTAAGAAAAGAATTAGAATCTCAAGGATAGAATTTTATGAAATACTCATTTTGGTATTTTTCTTAATTAGATAATCACGAGGAGGATTGTGCGTATCCCGATGATTACTACGATTAAGCAGAATTTCCGAACGACCCATCCAATTCAAGAACGATATCATCATGGCCGAGTGAGTTATTCTCCGTTATTTTTCATACTTTTGATTGTGCTTGTAAATTAGTTGCACTTGAATTAAGAAAAATCAAAAGGAAGCGATGATAATATGTTGAAAGAATATAAGTATATCGAAACTCGATTTGATTGTAATAAAGTTGTGTGTAAATTAATATCTTGAAATGTTTGAAATTGATTGATCACTTGAAAGAAGTTAAATATAACTACTAGACTTAATTAATAAAGTACTCATGCACTTCATATGTTGAGCCACATTGCATTCACTACTATACAATTGGTGGGACAAGTGTATAATAGTGGTGGTAGACATAACCGGTATATCATGTAAGTGGCGAGTAGGAGCCGTAAAACTAAAAAATTGGGCTAGTAGGAGCCTGTAATAACTACAAGTTTTTGATGGCTAAGGAGCTTAATAACTACAAATTTTTGATGGCGTATAGGAGCCTAAGATCTATAAAAGTTTTTAAAGTGTGGCTATAATTGGCCTGAATACCCAACCCCGAATGAAGGGCGTAAATTCATTCAACATATGATTCCCGGAAAGTCATATGTCTTGTATGCTCACGTGGTTGTTGCATTTCATACGTTTGAATAATAAACTTGATTGATAATTTACTTCGAGTATGAATTTTGGGATTTACTCACTAAGCCCATAAGCTTACACCCCTATAGATATTTGTATTCTCAGGAACACCCATTTTTGTGCCCGAGGTCTTCCAGTACCCGTATACGTTTTATGTTGAAGCTTTTGGAGGAAATCTACTCGAAGACTTATTAGAATTCCTTTGAATCTTTAATTTTGGATATTACGAAGTTATCTTGATCCTTGGAATTAGCGGGGGTATGCCCCTAAGAAATTATGTAACAGACCTTTGGTTATTTATGATATATATTTCTGGATTCTTGTATGTTTATCCTTACTTGCTTAAACTATGCTTCCCAAAAGCGTCTCCTATTACCGTGTTAGACGCCTTACATATAATACTAAGGCTTTCCATGACTAAGGTAGCCATTCTTAAGCCTTATATTATATGTGGCGGACTGCCACTTTAGGGCACCCTTCGGGCGTGACAGTTTAAGTTGGTATCAGAGCAACAAGTTTATAGAAATAAAGGTAATAGGAATAAACCTAGAATAAAGAAGATAGGTTTACGAAAGGACTTAGATAGAATTAGATGAGTCTAGAAATTCTCAAAAAGGAGAATTTATGACCTCCCTTGTCCTTTAAAATTTACCCTTGGAGAAGTTAGGGTTAAGGCCCAATGTTGAACTTAAGAAATGAAGAAACCCTTGTAAAGTAGGAAGCCCCTGTAAGGAGTTTTCCCTATTAGACAGACTTAGAAGTTTCTTACGATATGGAATGTCTTATGTACCATTACAACCCCTATGCTCCAAAAAGCTACGTTCTTTTTCCGAAATAATAGATGTTAGTTTTCCCAATTTTCGAGTTTGGAATTCCATAGGACGATTATATATCTAAGCCCACGATGAGCCAGTAGATCATGGACAAGATGAGGATATTTCCAACCAACATAAAGCCAGTCAAGATTTCAAATGACCTGATGAGAATATCCCGAACCGAAGACGATCTCGTGTAAGAAACCTGATCGAGAAAGAAGTGACGGAAGTATCCAATGAGGAGCATGCAGCGCAGACGAAGTTGATCAACGGGAGCCAAGCAAGTCTAGAAATCAACCCTCCCGCAAAGGAAAAAGAATGATGGACAAAGCAACTTGAAGCTGTTCGTAACTAAGATGGTAAGGACGACTTGAAGAAAAGAAAAGAAAAAGGAAGGATCTACATGAGCAATCCCATGTGCCAAAAAGAATTCTGTAACCAGATCGACTTAGGATATAGGACGATTAGTAGATTAATTTATGTTTTCGAAAAAGTGTTTAATATTTGTATTTTGAATTTCTTTTACCTTGATTTCTTTATAAGATTTTATTCCCTTCTATACTTTTAATTAAATATGTTGGTTTAAACAAATTTCATCTCTTGATTTAGTTGCTTAAATTTCTCTTGTGTGATATTTCCCTTTATATGTTTATTTCTTTGAAAATTTCCGCAATTTCCGTAACTTAGTATGTAAAAGACTTAATAATCCAGTATTTACATAAACGATTAAAACAGCCGACCTAGAAGGGGACGACCGAGGATGAGGCAGGCATCAAATAACCCGCCTGAAGAAGTTAACCAACCAGAAGTACCCCCTGTGGCTCCTGCCCCAGACCAGCAAGGCAATCTCCAAGCCACTCTGGGTCAATTAACACAGCTTCTTAATGTGTTAGTTCAACAACAACAGAGGAATATGCCACCTCCCGCACCAGCTCAAGCACCACCCCAGCAGCACCCCAAGCGTCTACATGGACCCGCAGCACCTGATGCTCAATCACATACAGCACCCCTGCCGCCTCCGCCACCACCTCGACCATACAGAACTTCACTCCCAGATTTTATCAAAAGTAACCGTTACTTTGACGGAGCTTTTGGGAAACCCGATGAGGCTGAAGATTGGCTCGCGCAGGTAGAGCGGTCCTTTGCCGCCTATGAAGTTCCTTATCATCTTCGAATAAGCTATGGTACTTATATGTTGAGGTTCAACGCCCGCATCTGGTGGGAGTCCAAGAGTAGGGAATTGCCGCCACCCATCACCTGGGATATGTTTCGGAATGAGTTTCTGGAAAATTATTTCCCTGGAAGTTTAAGAGTAAGGTATAGTGCGGATTTCTTGCACATATCCCAGAGAGGAAAGTCCATAGAACAATATGAGACGGAATTTAGCCGACTCCTACAGTATGCTCCAGATTCTTATAAGTACAGTGAGGAGCTGAAACGACAAGTGTTCCTGAATGGGTTAGATGAGGACTTAAGGATGCGATTAGAAGAGTTTGACATCCCACCTTCAGAATTGGTTGAAAGAGCAAGAATTGTTGAAGGGGCCAAGAAAAGGAAAGCTGGGACTTCTGAGAAGAAAGTACATGTGTTTGGAAGGAAATTTCAACCTGGAACAAGCTCCAATTTCCCTTCTAAGAGGTTTAGACCAATTAGCAACTTTAAGGGAAATTTTAGTGGACAGAAGGATAATTCCAAGATAACAGCAAATTGTTGGAAATGCAAAGGAGCGCATTACCCAAGAGATGCCCCCTTCTCCAGAACAAGTGTTATTTCTGTGGTGACCCGAGCCATAAGATTCCGGATTGCCCAAAGAAAGCTTCTACGACTTGTTTCGTATGCAAGCAATTGGGACATTTTGCTAACGAGTGTCCCCAAAGGAATCTCCCAGCAAACCGACCTGTTGGATCCTCAGGACTTGCCCCACAAGGAGTGGGAATGGAAGCGGAAGTCGCTCGGCATCATCTATGCATGGGCTGAGAATTTATAACCTTGAAGGGCAATGGGTCTGCGAGGAGGATGCCGAAGAAGGAGTAGAGTTGGCTGCCCTGGACCATGGAGAGGAGTATGACTATAGCTTGGTTACAGGTTAGCCTCAACCTAAATATATGTCTGTTTTGATATCTGTTGAGTATAAATGATGTATGTGGAAATAATAGATATCTAGGAAACCTTTTTAAGGACAATAAGACTAGTAACACGCGCGTCTTGAACGCAGGAACCATACAAATAGGGGACCTAACCGCTTATACCCTCTTCGATACCGGTGCAACACATTCCTTTGTTGCCACTAGTGTAGCCTTGAAGACCGGTTTACCTATCACCACAATCACAACAAGTTTTCGTATAAAAACCCCCACCGGTAGTGTGGTGACTACCAAAGAAGTAATAAGGAATTGCCCCATGAAGATACAAGGCCATGAAGCAACTACCGATCTTATAGTAATAGAAATCAGCAAGTACGAAGTGATTCTCGAATGAGTTGGTTGTCCATGGTGGAAGCAAAGGTAGATTGTAGAAATAAAAAGGTGGAATTCATGACAAGATGGAAAGAAAGCTACGTTTTTGGGAGAATCCGCAAAAAGTTTGGAGTTAAGTTCGTTTGAGCTAATTGAAGAAGTTGAGGAAGGAGTTGAAAGTTATGTGGGAAGTACGGAGGAGGATAAGGAAAGACCCAACATTGACGACATCCCCATCGTTAATGAATTCTCTGATGTTTTTCCAGAAGAATTGCCTGGGTTACCCCCAAAACGAGAAATCGATTTTGAGATCGATTTGATGCCAAAAACAGAACCTATATCCAAGGCACCATACCGAATGGCACCTGTTGAGCTCAAGGAACTTAAGAAGCAATTACAAGAATTGCTTGACCAAGGATTTTAGACCAAGTGTCTCGCCTTGGGGAGCTCCGGTATTATTCGTGAAGAAGAAAGATGGATCGATGAGGCTGTGTATTGACTATCGAGAACTCAATAAGGTCACTATCAAGAATAGGTATCCATTGCCAAGGATTGACGATCTCTTTGACCAACTACAAGGAGCAAGTGTATTCTCACGCATTGATTTGAGATCTGGATACCACCAGCTGAGGATAAAACCAGAGGATGTGTCAAAGACCGCTTTTAGAACCGGTATGGACACTATGAGTTCATGGTCATGCCATTTGGATTGACAATGCACCAGCTGCTTTCATGGACTTGATGAATCGTGTATAAGCCGCTCTTGGATAAATGCGTGATTGTCTTCATTGATGATATTTTGGTCTATTCTAAAACACGGGAGCAACACAAAGAACATCTGAGAATGGCATTACAAACCTTAAGGGAGCACAAGTTATATGCCAAATTATCCAAGTGTGACTTTTGGTTGGACCAAATATCTTTTCTAGGACATGTTATCTCAGGGAAAGGAATATCAGTAGATCCTGAAAAGATTAAGGCCGTAATGGAATGGAAACAACCAAGGACGGTGACTGAGATTAGAAGTTTTCTTGGATTAGCTGGCTATTACAGGAAGTTTGTGCAAGATTTCTCAAAAATAGCTAAGCCACTAACTCAGTTGACCCAGAAGAATGAAAGATTCATTTGGAATGAGAAGAGGGAACAAAGTTTCCAAGAATTAAAGCAACGGTTGGTATCTGCTCCAATTTTAACCTTACCCATCCAGAAAAGCCATATACCGTCCATAGTGATGCGTCAAGAAATGGCTTAGGATGTGTGCTTATGCAAAAGGGAAGGAATTGCTTATGCTTCACGGCAGTTGAGGCCGCATGAACAAAATTACCCGACGCATGATCTTGAGTTAGCCGCAGTTGTCTTCGCTCTCAAGCTTTGGAGGCACTATCTATATGGACAGATGCGAGATTTATACGGACCATAAGAGCCTCAAGTATTTATTCACACAAAAGGAATTGAATATGAGGCAAAGGAGATGGTTGGAGTTGATCAAAGACTATGATCTTGGAATAAATTATTGCCCTGGAAGAGTGAATGCGGTAGCAGACGCTTTGAGTCGGAAGAACCATGGAGAAGTTGCAGCCATGCTCACAACTCAAAAAGAACTCATAAAGGAATTCGAGAGATTGAGCATCGAATTTGTGGGGCAAAGTGCGGAAATGGAAATTTCCCATTTGGTAATGGAGCCAACCCTGATCGATAGAATCAAAGAATCTCAACGATATGATGAAGTCATACAAAAGTTGAAAAGTGAGATACAGGAGGAAGGTATGACGATTTTGAGATAGATGAGGAAGAGTAGTAAGAATGAAGGAAGATTATGTGTACCAAATGATGAGGAGATGAAAAAGGAAATAATGGATGAGGCGCATAACTCGGATATACCATGCACCCCGGTGGTACCAAGATGTACCAAGACCTTAAAAGTCGCTTTTGGTGGAATGGATGAAAAAGGATGTAGCTGAATTCGTAATGAAGTGTCCCATATGTCAACAAGTAAAGATTGAACACCAAAGGCCAGGAGGACTTTTGAAACCATTGGCCATACCAGAATGGAAATGGGACCAAATTACCATGGATTTCGTATGTGGATTGCCCCGAACATCAGCCGGATATGATGCCATATGGGTAATTGTGGATCGACTTACCAAGTCAGCACACTTCATCCCCATCAACATGACCTACTCAATGGAAAAGTTGGCCCGGCTATATGTAAGGGAGATTGTGAGACTGCATGGAGTTCCAGCAGGGATTGTATCGGATCGAGATCCTCGATTCGTGTCAAAATTCTGGACAAGCCTTCAGAAATGTATGGGACCAAGTTACAGTTCAGTACAGCTTATCATCCACAAACTGATGGACAATCAGAGCGAACTATCCAGACTTTGGAAGACATGTTAAGAGCTTGTGTTATGGAATTCAAAGGAAGCTGGGAAGTACACCTACCTTTGGTAGAGTTTGCTTACAACAACAGCTATCATTCAACAATTAAGATGCCACCATACGAAGCTTTATATGGAAGAAGGTGTAGATCGCCTCTATTTTGGGATGATGTGGAAAAGTTAACAATTGGACCAGATCTCATCCAAGACGCCTCAGATAAAGTCAGGATTATTCAGCAAAGGATGAAAGAGGCCCAAGATAGACAGAAAAGTTGGGCGGATAAAAACGACGGATCCTTGAGTTTAACGTTGGTGATCATGTGTATCTGAAAGTGAATCCGATAAAGAGTATTCATCGTGTACGGCTCGAGGAAAGCTAAGCCCAAGGTATATCGGACCTTTCGAAATCCTCGAACGGGTAGGAGATTTGGCTTATCGCTTGGCATTACCACCAAACCTGTCGGAGTACATAATGTCTTCCATGTCTCAGTGCTAAGAAAGCATATCCCCGACCCTGATCGGATTGTGGAGCTTGAACCAGTCAGGCTGAAAGAAACTTGACTTATGAGAGCACCCAGTTCAAATTCTGGATCAAAAGGTTCAAAAGCTGAGAAACAAGGAAATCCGATATGTCAAGGTGTTATGGAGGAATCATTCGCGAGAGAGCTACTTGGGAAGCCGAGGATGAGATCCGAAAGAAATATCCAAATCTCTTTGAAGAATCAGGTACGAATTTCAAGTTGCAAATTTCAAGTTTTGAGGACAAAACTTTCTTTAAGGGGGGTAGGTTGTAAATCCCCGAAATTTTTGATCCAAATTAAAGACCTAAACCCTAATCGGAAGTCAAACGGATTCTTAGGTCAAACAAAACCCTAGTTTACCGTAACCGTTTAACTCCGGCATTGCCGTTTTCTCAAGCCCTAGAAAACGAAGTTGGAAAAATTAGCTCGAATAGTTCGTAATAACCATAGGTTTTATAAAAGTTTCAGTTTCGCGAATTTCGGATGTCCTTCGAACCCGAACGGACACAGTTCTTGAAAAAGTGTCCGGAGCCCGGAATAAAAATATTCCGAATACACCGTTAGACTCGTAAAAATATAAGATTTCCAAAAATATCAATTTCGTAATTTTTCGATAACTAAAAATATCAGATATCGCTTTTATACTCGTATTTTCTTACTACCGGTATTAAATTGTCATGTCTACTTTTACATTACACTATTTTCTACTATTCTACACTATTCATCTATCTCTACTTTTTCTTACAACCTATTCTTACAACCATACACCTATTTCTTACACATTTTCATTTCCAATACAATTTCACATCTTTCATTTCTTACTTTTAATTAATCAAAAGACAAAAAAATTAATTTTTCTCTCCCCATGCACACAAATGGCGCCGGCCTCCTCTCCCTATGCTCAATTTGTTTTTTTTCAATTATTTAATTAACACAAATTATCTCCCACATTTTCCTATAAATACCCCTCATACCTTCACTTCTTTCACACTTCTTCTTCTCTAAAGTTACTCTAAAATCTCTCCAAATTCTTCAAGAGTTCTCAAGAAGTCTCTTAAGTTTAGTTTCCTTTAGGTAAGAAATTCTCAAGAATTCTTCATGTTCATCTACTTAGTATGAGCTTAGTGTATGTTTTCTAAAACCATGAAGGTTAAGAAAGCAACATTAGATTCATACTTTGTTTTTGTTCATAATATCAATCTCTTTATGTTCCTTTATGTTCTTTATATTTCCTTTATGTTCTTTATATTTCTATGTTACTATACTATATATATATATATTATTTAGAGCATATAAGCTCATTGTCTTACAATTTATTTATCTTTCATGCAATTTATTTACTTCATTTCAAGTTATTTAATTTCAAGTTGATTTTAAGACTAGTCATTCTAGTCTTAGACTTGTCCTCATCAAGTCAAAACAATTCTTTTCTTTTTCGGGACTAGTCTTTTTTAGTCCCGGGGTACCTTGATGAAGCTAAGGTCCCAATACTTGATTTACCTTATTATTTACTTAAGCTTTCAAGTTATTATTTTACATTTCTATAGCTTATGATTCATATTCATGCATGAACATAATGTTTTTGTCTCAACAAAAATAATGAGAAAGTGTTGTCTTGAATTAAAGATTCTTTCTAAAAGAAATGAATTTCTTAAAGACCCATGAATATGTATGGGAATGATTTTTCTTACATAAACAAAAGGGTTTTATGAAAACTTATATTTTATCAAGAATTAGAAATTCTTTTGAAAAATTACAAGAAATAAAAATGTCATTTTGCTACTTTTGAAATCCAAGTTTAGAAAATAAAACCACACTTTAATTGCAAGAGATTTCGTTTAGAAATAGAATATTCATCTTAATAACTAAAAGATCTTTCAAAAGTAAAATAGAATCTCAAGTTCAAAGACTTTTAAACCTTACTTTTTACAAGTTGAGATAATTTCATTTACTTCATACATATGTTATGAGTCATTGCAAATATATATATACCCTTCAAAAATTTACAAAATAATTGAAATATTTATCTTTTCAAAAGGGCTTTGTTTACAAAGAAGAAAACAAGTGTTTACAAAAATTCGTGGAAAATTTGGTCGCCGTCTTTTTGAAACCCAAACGACTTAGTTTTATGGAAATAAGCTTAGAAATGTGTAGATCTTTTCGAGTAGGTAGAAAACGATATATAAACGTGAAATTTCGAGTTAAAATGAGCAAGTTATGGCCATTGTAAGTTGGAATTTCCCCTTATACGATTTTACTACGATTTTAAGAAAAGATTAGAATCTTCAAGGATAGAATTTTATGAAATACTCATTTTGGGTATTTTTCTTGATTAGATAATCACGAGGAGGATTGTGCGTATCCCGAGGATTACTACGATTAAGCGGAATTTCCGAACGATCCATCCAATTCAAGAACGGTACCATCATGGCCGAGTGAGTTATTCCCCGTTATTTTTCATACTCTTGATTGTGCTTGTAAAATTAGTTGCACTAGAATTTAAGAAAAATCAAAAGGAAGCGTATGATAATATGTTGAAAGAATATTAAGTATATCGAAACTCGATTTGATTGTAATAAAGTTGTGTGTAAATTAATATCTTGAAATGTTTGAAATTGATTGATCACTTGAAAGAAGTTAAATATAACTACTAGACTTTAATTAAAGAAAGTACTCATGCACTTCATATGTTGAGCCACATTGCATTCACTACTATACAATTGGTGGGACAAGTGTATAATAGTGGTGGTAGACATAACCGGTATATCATGTAAGTGGCGAGTAGGAGCCGGTAAAAACTAAAAAATTGGTGGCTAGTAGGAGCCTGTAATAACTACAAGTTTTTGATGGCTAGTAGGAGCCTGTAATAACTACAAATTTTTGATGGCGTATAGGAGCCGGTAAGATCTATAAAAGAGTTTTTAAAAGTTGTGGCTATAATTGGCCTGAATACCCAACCCCGAATGAAGGGCGTAAATTCATTCAACATATGATTCCCGGAAAGTCATATGTCTTGTATGCTCACGTGATTGTTGCATTTCATACGTTTGAATAATAAACTTGATTGATAATTTATTTCGAGTATGAAGTTTGGGATTTACTCACTAAGCCCATAAGCTTACACCCCTATAGATATTTGTATTCTCAAGAATACCCATTTTTGTGCCCGAGGTCTTCCAGTACCCGTATACGTTTTATGTTGAAGCTTTTGGAGGAAATCTACTTGAAGACTTAGATTAGAATTCCTTTGAAATCTTTAATTTTGGATATTACGAAGTTATCTCGATCCTTGGAATTAGCGGGGGAATGCCCCTAAGAAGTTATGTAACAGACCTTTGGTTATTTATGATATGATATATTTATTTCTGGATTCTTGTATGTTTATCCTTACTTGCTTAAACTATGCTTTCCAAAAGCGTCTCCTATTACCGTGTTAGACGCCTCACATATAATACTAAAGCTTTCCCATGACTAAGGTAGCCATTCTTAAGCCTTAATATTATATGTGGCGGACTGCCACGTTTAGGGCACCCTTCGGGGTGACACTCGGTTTTCTTAGTAATCGAGTAAACTTCGGAAAATGGAAACTAAAACCATAAACCATATTAGCTTAAGCTTGAGAGAGAAACCTAGGAACCTTGGATCCGACTTTCCTTTGGTTTCAAACTAAAAGAACTTTTATAAAATAAATTAATATGGAATATTGTTCTAAAATATATTGCAAACCCTGAAAATATCCGATCTTGAAAAATTTTCTATTCCGGGTCTTCCCGAGATCCATTATAGAAAAGCGAGCCTTGGAACTCGAAATTTGGAAAAATATTCCGGAATACTCTTTAGAATCAAAATTTAATAAAGATTTCAAAAATATAATTTTAATAATTTTTCGGTTTATAAAAATTATAGATGTAGCCTTTTTCTTGTATTTTCTTTACAACCAGTAAAGTAATTGTCTTGTTTACTAGTCATTACTATTCACAAGTATAACCTACTATACTCACAAGCCACTCCCTACTCTTACATCCTTTTCCAATAAAAATTTGTCTCTTAAAGAATTGTTACAAATTAATACTTTTATTACATAAATTACAAAACAAAATAAATTTAAACTCTCCCTCGCTCCTTCCTACTCCCAAACAAGACACCCACTACCCCCCCCCCCCCCCTCTTTATTTGCCCTAATTTGTTTTATTTTCTTTCTTTATTATAATTAAACAAACTCTAATTTACTTACTATATATATTCTTTTATAGTTCTCTCTATTTCATTCATTTTCATTTGTTTCAAAAATCACAAACTTTCTCTTTTTCCTCCATTGTCGTGACCCTCTAGCACCCACACACACTCACACAAGTTCATTTCTTCTTCATTTCCTACTCATTTCAAGCTTTAGGTGATAAATCCTAAACCTTTTCTACACTAAACCTTGTAATGACAAGACCATTCATGAGTGTTTTCATATTTAAATCCCCATGAGCACTTACTAGGGACAAGAAAATGCTACTACATGAATATCAAGCCATCACAAGAGTAGATCTTGTGTTTAAATGTGTTTTGTTGGATTATCTTCATGTTCATGCATATAATAGTTGAGTAAAGTAGAGATTTTCAATAAAAATCCATGTTGATGTTTTCAAACTTCATTTTATGCATCATAAGTAGTAGATCTAGCATTTAAATGCTCATATTATACTTGACATTCATTATCTCATGAATATTTTTTGTTTTAATGCATTAATGATCATAAAGATTTTGTCTTGTATATATAAATATGGTAGTTAGTAGATCTTTAGTTAGATAAGACAAGAAACTTAAAAAGGAAAAATTTTTGTTTGAAATGTTCAAATGAAAATTCGGATGACTTCAAAACCATGCTTTAAAAACTCTTTTACCAACTCCAAGACTTGTGTTTTATATGAAAAATGAAGGATATAGGTAATAGATATCATAGTGATGATTTTTATAAGTTAGAATGAGATTTGATAAGAAGAATATGCAAAACAAAGAGTAGAAATAAGATAGGAAATTTTGAGTTACTAATCAACTCAAGAAATTCGTAATTTTGGAGTATTGTCATGAAAACACCTATTTTCCAAACTCAAAATGAAATTTTTATTTAAGAAATGAAGTCCTTAAGGGATAGGTATAGTAAAGCCTTAAATTTTAATTTATTAAACAAGTTTTTCTCAAAGAAATCATTCAAAAACTAATTTTTTAAAATTCGGATTGTGGAATAACCCCTGTTTGAAAACATATTTACAAAGTGTAAAATGGGATTTTTATGTAAAAATGAAGGTCCTAAGTAATAGATATAATGAAGACTCAATTTTAACAAGGATAATTAGATTTTCTTAAAAAATAAATCCAAAACAAATGGAAATGATCAGAGTTAGGAAATTAGTTTTCTTAAAAGTAAATAGTCATGGAGTCTTACAAATAAAAAGTTTCTAAAATTTCCTTTTAGTAAGTATTGTCAAGAGCATGCATACATTAAACTCATAACATGACATTCATGATAGGAAATTATCAATATTACATGTATGATTGATTTATAAAGTAGAAACATTTCAAACATTTACAAAACTATTTTTCAGAATTGGAAATTGCTACTGATCAGAACTTATCAGAATATTTCATGATCCAAACATTTTTAAAACTTGAAAATAATATTAGAAATATATAGATCTTTTGAATTAGATAGAAATCGATATATAATTTGTGAAATTCCGAGTTAAAATGACCAAGTTATGACTATTTTAAGTCGAGACTTCTGCAAATAATGAGAATTACGAATTTACTAGTCTTGTTAAATAGTTTGGATTAGTTAAGTGATGAAATACTTATTAGGGTATTTCTTCCTTTTTAGGTGACCCCAAAATCGACAATTTCCTAATACCGGATTATTTTTACTAAAAGACCAGTGACCCAATGGCCGAGTGAGTATTACGTCTAATTCCATTTATTGTATGTGATTGTAATGATAGTTGCATTAGATATTTGGTAAAGATAAAATGGATATGAATGATGGGGATGAATGGAAATTATGTATGGTTGTTGTTGATATGAGAAATTGAAAATAAGAATATCGAAGTCAGGTGATTAATTATTACGTGTATAGATTAATTAGGTTTGATTGTCTACAACTATTGATTGATCACTTAAGAAATTGATATAATTGACTATTCGAAATTGAAAATAAATATGGACTCATTCATATCATAAATAGGGATGGAGCATTAGCATTGGTTGGTTTCCAGTGATCCGAAACGGTGTGAAAGTTGGTTAATCGTGATCTATAAACGAATTAATGAGTTGGTTAATCATGATCCACAAACAAATTTATAAGTTGGTTAACCATGATCCTAAACGGCATATTTCAGTAGTACCGTAGTATTCATTAATCTGCTAACCCGGGATGGATAACGAAAATCCATTCACATATGATTTCCGGCTAATCATATGTTTGATGCATATCACTTGTTTGGCTAATCACTTGCTTATATGATGTGTTATGAATGTGATCTTGGAAGTTCTTACTCACTATGCTAGTATAGCTTACGTCCCTACAGTTTTTATTTATTGCAGCACCAGTTCGTATGGTTTAGACAGAGGCAACTTACAAATCAGGTATAGGAGCTAGGCGTTTCCTTTAGAAGTTGTATTCAATTTTGTTTAGACTTCTGTAGGAAACTAAAAGACTCTGGATGGCTATAAAACACCTCTAAACGATATTCTTTTGCGAGGGAATGCCCCATAGATTTTGTAACTAATTATATATGTGTTTTGATTTATTTTCTAATGCTATTGAATGCCAAATTAAACTCTTTGACTCCATCGGTTCATGTAAACCCCGGTATTCTTAGTAGTTAAGTAAACCTCGGGAATCGAGAAGCAAAACCCTAAACCGGTCTAGTTCAAGCTTAGTGAGAGAAGCTTAGAAACCCTAAATCCAGGTATCCTTCGGTTTCATAACAAAAGAAGTTTTATAAAATAAATTAATGTGAACTATTGTTTTAAAGTATATTTTAAACCTTAGAAAGTTTAAAATTCGGAAAAATTTCTATTTCGGACCTTCCTGAGCTCAATTATGGAAAAACGAGCCCCGGGACTAGAAACTCAGAAAAATAATCTGGAATATTTATTAGAACCAAAATTTTATAAGGATTTCAAAAATATAAATTTTATAATTTTTCGGGCTATAAAAATTACAGTTATAGCTTTTTTCTCGTATTTTCTTTACTACCGGTAAAGTAGATGTCTTGTCTACTATTTACCACTATTCACAAGTACAACCGACACGACACACTACCCATACCCTATTCTTACATCCTTACAACTACTCAATTATATTTTCTTTTCCAAGAAATTTTTGTTTCCTAATTAATTATTACATTTATTACATTTTATTACTTAAATTACAAATTTTATCAAAATTCAAATCTCTCTCTCTCTCTCACCATTGTGGCCAGCATACCCCCTCCCTCATTCCCCTCTTTTTTTTTTTTTTTTACTTGTTTTATTATATCTAAACCCTAATTCACTTAATATAAACTCATTTTCACTCTCTCTCTTCATTTTCACTCTTCCAAAATTTTTAAAAGTTGAAAAACTCTCTCCATTCTTCTTCTTCTTGCCGTGACCAAGCCCAGTGCCCCCCCACTCACACACAAGCTCATTTCCTCTTCTTTTCTTCTTCAAATCATCTTTGAGGTGATGATTCCTAGCCTTTCTATTACATAATCTTGTAATAGCAAGACTATTCTTGTGTGTTTTCCACCTTAAATCCCAATGAGCAAATGCTAGGGATGAGAAAACACTAATACAAGAATATCAAGCCATCATAAGAAGTTGATCTTGTGTTTAAAGAGTTTTTGTTGAAATAATATTATGTTCATGCATATAAAAGTAGAGATCTTGCATGAAAAATTTATGTTCATGTCTTTAAACTCATGTTCATGCACTATAAGTTGTAGATCTAGTGTTTAGACATTCATATTTTTTGTAATAGCTATAGGTTATATAAAAATTTCAGTTTTGCAAAATTCAAGAGTCCTTAGGGCCCGATCGGACACAGTTCTCGAAAAACGTGTTCGAAAGCTCGGAATAGGAAAAATATTCTGAATATACCGTTAGACTCAAAAAAATATAATATTTTCAAAAATATCAATTTTGTAATTTTTCGGTAGCTAAAAATATCAGATATCGCTTTTATACGCGTATTTTCTTACTACCGACATTAAATTATCATGTCTACTTTTACATTACACTATTTTCTACTATTCTACACTATTCATCTATCTCTACTTTTTCTTACAACCTACTTTTACGAACCATACACATATTTCTTATACATTTTCATTTCCAATACAATTTCACATCTTTCATTTCTTACTTTTAATTAACAAAATAACAAAAATTAAAATTTTTCCCCTTCCCCATGCTTGGAGTAGCGCCGACCCCTTCTTTTTCTTTCCCAATTTGTTTTTTTTTTCATTTATTTAATTAACACAATTTATCTCCCACATTTTCCTATAAATACCCCATCATACCTTTACTTATTTCACACCACTTCTTCTCTAAAGTTACTATACCAAAATCTCTCTCAAAATCTCTGAAGAAGTTCTTCCTAGTTTAGCTTATTTTAGGTAAAAATTCCTCCAAGCTTTCTTTATATTCATCTACTTAGTATGAACTTAGTGTGCGTTTTCTAAAACCATGAAGGTTAAGAAAGCAATAATAGGTTCATACTTTGTTTTTATTCATAATCACAATTCCTTTATGTTCTTTTATGTTTCTTTTATCTTTTATGTTCATAACTATTTAAATACCTATATAGCTATATATATATATATATATATATAGAGCATATAAGCTCATTGTCTTGCAATTTATTTACCTTTCATGCAATTTATTTACTTCATTGCAATTTATTTATTCCAAGTTGTTTTTAAGACTAGTCATTCTAGTCTTAGACTTATTCTCATCAAGTCAAAACAATTCTTTTTCTTTTCTTTTTGGGACTAGTCTTTTCTTAGTCCCGGGGTACCTTGATAAAGCTAAGGTTCTAATACTTGATTTACTTTCTTATTTGCTTAATCTTTCAAGTTATTATGTTCCTTTATATTTCTATAGTTTATGATTCATATTCATGCATGAACATAATGTTTTTGTCTCAACAAAAATAAATGAGGAAGTGTTTTCTTAAACTAAAGGTTCTTTTTAAATAAATGTAGAAAATAGATTTCTTAAAGAATTCATGAACATGCTTAGAAATGATTTTTCTTAAATAAACAAAAATTTTTATAAAAACTTACTTCTCATCAAGTATTAGAAATTCTTTTAGAATCATTACAAGAAACAAAAATATCATTTTATTACTTTTAAAAGTTGTTAGAATCCAAGTTTAGAAAATAAAACCACTCCTTAGGAATTTAAAGTAACTACAAGAGATTAAATTTAGAAAAAGAATATTCATCTCAAATAACTCAAGATCTTTCAAAAGTAAAATGGATATCCCAACAAAACTCAAAAACCAAAGTCTTTTAAAACCTTACTTTTCATAAGTTGAGACAACTTCATTTACTTTATCCATTTGTTATGAGTCATTACATATATGTATATACCATTCAAAAAGTTTACAAATACTTGAAATATTCATCTCTTGAAATAAGCTTTGTGTGCAAGAAGGAAAACAAGTTTTTTTGCAAATTCGTGGCAAATCTGGTCGCTGCTTTTTCGGAACCCAAACAACATAGTTTGGTGAAAATAAGCTTAGAAATGTGTAGAAATTTTCGAGTAGGTAGAAAATGATATATTATACGCAAAATTCCGAGTTAAAATAAGCAAGTTATACCTAATTTAAGTTGGAATTTCCCCTTATACGATTTTACTGCGATTTTAAGAAAAGATTAGAATCTTCAAGAATAGAAGTTTTATGAAAGACTCATTTTGGGTATTTCATCTTGTTTAGGTGATAAGGGACCCGAGATCGTCTATCCGGAGGACTATTTTGATTAGATCTACCGATATGGAGTGAGTTATTCCTGTTATCAAGTTACATTTCCTTGTTTTGTGTTTGTAAATAGAAGCACTAGAAATTAAGAGAAAGATAAAATGAACTATTGTCATGTGACTTGTGATTATGATTGCTTGAATATAAAATAAGAATATCATAATTTGGTTTGATAAATAATTTGTGATTCTTGTATTGATATGATGAGAATTGAGTTGATCACCTCTAACTTGGACTAAATATTTTTGGTTAAAATTATATTGGAATTAATTCATGCATATCATGTACATGAGTCATATTTGTTTCACTACTTTTCTTCATGTGGGGAAACGAGGAAATGGTAGTGATGGCTGGTAGGAGCCGGAAAGTCTACATGGTGGCTAGTAGGAGCCGGAAAGTCTACAGGGCAAGCGGGAGCCGGTAAATCTGCAGATATTGATGGTCGTATGGGCCCGTAACCTCCCAACCCTTGTCATGGAGGGCGTTAAATCCATGCTACACTTGATTTTCGGTTGATCATGTGTATCTTGCTTGTTCATATGATTTGTGCATTTTCATATATTTTGATTAAATACTTGTTTGAATTATGGAAATGTCTTATAGATGGAATTATCTCACTAAGCTAGTCATGCTTATACCCTTATAGTTTTCTATTACAGTATGATTATCTATGGTTGGCCCCAAGAAGCCCCGTATGCCAGGTACGAGTATAAGCTACTAGGAGTTTTTGGAGGAAGTTTATGTATTTTTAGTTTTGAACATAGACTTCTAGGAAAAATCTCTATAGTAGGCTTATGTGGTAGTAATGTTTATTTTGATATTAGTATAGTTGTACAAAGACTTTAAGGCGGGGAAATGCCCCTAAGATGATGTACTAAGTTGTTATTAAATGAAAATCTTATGTTTATCTATTTAAGTTCATGCTTGCTTTTTCTATCTATTTAAACATAATACCCCTATGAGTCTCCTACTATCTTGGAAGCACGCCTTGCATATGATATCATAGCTCTGCGTGACTAAGGATTGTCATTCATTAGCTTTAATATTATATGCAGCGAACTGCCACGTTTAGGATACCCTCTGGGGCGTGACATTAATGATCATAAAAGCTTAGCCTTGCATGTATATAAATATGTTAGATGATAGATCTTTATGAATGTAAGACAAGGAACTTGAAAAGAAAAGATCTTTGTTAGAAATGTCTAGTGGAAAATTCGGATGAACTTCAAGACCTATTTTAAAAACCCTTGAAATCATTTTGAAACTCATATTTTACATGAAAAATGAAGATATATGTAACAGGTATCTCTAAGGAATGATTTTTACAAGTTAAAATGAGTTTAGGCATGAATTTGTCAAATTTTGAGTTAGTGATCAATTTGTTAAATTCGTAATTTGAGATGATGCATATGTAATCACCTAGTATTTAAGCTCAAATTGCATGTTTTATGTGTTAAATGAAGTCCTTGGGTAGTAGATATAGTAAAGCTTTAAATTTTGATGTATTAAACAAGTTCTCAAAGGAAACATGCAAGAAATGAATTTTCCAAAATTCGGATTTTTGTGAAAAATTTATTTAAAAATATGCTTGCAAAGTGAAAAATGTGAATTGCTATGTAGAAATAAAGGTCTTGGATAGTATAGATGATAAATACTCATTTTTATTTAGATAACAAGTAAATTCTAAGAATAAAATCCTAAAACACTAGGAGATGCAAAATTGGAAAAATGGATTTTTAAGAAGTAACTATTGTGGAGTCTTGTAATAATTAGGAGTTCTTAAAAGTTTCATCATCAAAAATCATCAAGATTATGCATATATTGAACTCGTTACATGACATTCATATTAGGAATTCATTCATACTTTATCTACACATGAATCACCAACTAGATACATGTTGATTAGGTGCAAAACAATTTTTCGGAAATGGGAAAGTTACAGAACAGATCTGATCCCTCTGTTCCGTGACCTAAATGTTTTCAAAACTTGGAATTAATAATAGGAATATATAGATCTTTCGAAGTAGATAGATATCGATATATAATTTGCGAAATTCCGAGTTAAAATGACAAAGTTATGGCCGTTTTAAGTTGGAACTTCCGCAACTAGCGAGAATCACAATTTTGTTTAGTTTAGATGTATAGTTTGAATTAGTTAAGTGATGAGATTCTCATTAGGTTATTCTTATTTGGTAGATGATCCCGAGAACGACGATACCCTACCACCCGATTACTATTACTAAGAGACCGGCGTACCATGGCCGAGTGAGTATCACTTCCGATTTCAATCATTGCTTGTGATTGTAATGATATTTGCACTAGTTGCTAAGTAAAGATAAAAAGAATGATTATGCATGATGGGGTTAGTTGGGGAATTGTTTTGTCTGCTGTTGATGTGTGAAGTTGAATTTAAAGAATATCGAAGCCGGGTGATAATTCATTGCTTGTATATAGAGGAGCTAGAATCGATTGTCTGCTAATATTGTTTGGCCACCTAAAAGAATTGAATTAATCAATTATTAGACATTCAATTTAAATTTGAACTTATTCATATCACGATAGGGATAGAGCATTAGCATTTGTTGGTTTTCGTGATCCATAAAATGAATACGTTAGTTAATCGTGATCCATAAAACAAATTAATGTTCAATTGACTGTGAGCTTAAACGGCATCGTACCGCAGGATTCGTTAATCTGCTAACCCGGGATGAAGGGCGCAAGTCCATCCACATATGATTTCCGACTGGTCATATGTTTGCTAAATTCACTTGTTTGATGCATTTCACTTGATTGAATAATCACTTGCTTGAATGACTTATCTTAATTGCAATATGAAAGTTTTCACTCACTAAGCTAGTTAGCTTACGCCCCTATAGTTTTTAGTTGTTGTAGCACGAATTCATTTGGCTTAGGCCAAAATAGGCTACAGCTCAAGTACCAGAGCTAAGAGTTTCCCTTAGAAGTTTATTTCGATTTTGTTTAGACTTTCACAGGAAACCAAAAAACTCTAGATGACTGTAATGAACTTAATATTCTTTTGTGGGGGAATGCCCCTTAGACTTTGTAATTTATGTATGTGTTTTGATTTATTATCTATGGCTATCGAATGCCGCATTAAACTTCTTAATTCCATTGAGTAGAGTATTCTATTGTCGTAAAGGGACGCTTTACATCTATACAAGACTCCCGAAGGGCTCGGATAGTAATTCGAGAGTCTTATATAGTATGTGACAGACTATTACGCTTAGGATACCCCTATGGGGCGTGACAGTTCAAGCATTCTATTATCGTAAATGGATACCTTACATCTATACAAGACTCCCGAAAGACTAAGGTAGTAATTCATGAGTCTTATATGGCATGTAAAGGACTGTTACATTTAGGGTACCCTATGGGGCGTGACAAGAAATCCGTATATAATATGCCAAATTCCGAGTTAAAATGAGCAAGTTATAGCCATTTTAAGTTGGAATTTCACTCTATGTGAATTTTGACGAATTTAGTAGAGTAGAGTTGCAAGTTTAAGTAGATCATCTAAGAAATACTCATTTCAGGCATTTTTTTGTTTAGGTGACGTGGAGTCCAAGTTACCTTACTTGGAAGACTATTTCGACTAAGAAGCTTCTGTTGATATGGCCGAGTGAGTTTAAATTCTCGTAATTGTACTTATGTATTTGCTTGTAGCTTAGCGACACTAGATTTTAGAAAAAGATAAAATATGAAAGCGCATGTGTTTTACTTACATGGTTAAATTATGATAAGTATATCGAGACGGGAATTGTTGACTAATCATTATATGATTTAGTTTAGTATTGATTGTCTGCAAATTCTATGATCGCTTATAAAATGACTAATGCTATGCCATGATTACTTAAACTAAATAATTCATGCATGACACGTAGTGAGTCATATTGCATTCATTACTATACCTTGGGTGGGACAATGGCATAGTAATGAGGTCGAGGACCTAAACTCATAATCTATGACTTTGATTGTTTATAATTAAATGGTGAGTGGGCACCCGAATCAACAACATTTTAGTGATTGGTAGGAATTTGTACAAAACTACAAAAATATCATTTGTGAACTATGGCTTCGTTGTCCGGAACACCTAACCACTGAATGGAGGGGTAAATCCATTCAAGCATACGATTCCTGAAAAATCGTATGTATTGTTTGCTCATGTGATTATTTGCACCTCATATGCTTGATTAAATAACTTGGTTTATTATTGATTGTTGAGTACTTTACTTGTGAATTTAATTCTCACTAAGTAAGAAGCTTACCCCTTTATAGATACATTTTGCAGTTTCCTTATTTATGGTTGAAGCCCGGGGAGTATTTCTCATAGGTATTACCTTTTGGCTTAAGGAGTTTTTGGAAGAAGTCAAAGACTAGATATAGATTTAGACATCTAAGTAAATCTCCTTGTAATTATTTTGATTTGGCTTCAGAAGACTTTGATGAACTATATCTTTTAGCAGGGAAATGCCCTTTTGATGATTGTAAGACCTTTATGTATGTTTCCATAATCTAGATGTTATGTTATGATTTCCATTCTTAAACTATTATATGATTGTCTTCTTAAACAACTTATTTCAAAGTTGGTCCTTTATGATCGTGAACGAACGCTTTACACCTGGTAGTGAAACTTATAGGATGATTGAGGTTATCATACTTAAGCTTTAATATTGAGTGTGGCAAACTATCACGTTTAGAGTACCCATTAGGGCGTGACATTCATAATAGATTTTGAAAATCACTTACTAAGTAAGCTTCTACAAGACTTAATTTTTAATATTTTTATTCTCTTTTCAAAGTTAAAACAAAATTTTTGCTAAGTTCTAATATGGATAATTCTTTATTATGGAAGCTTTTCTTATGAACTATCTAAAAGGATTATACCACACTTCATAAATATTAGGAATAAAACAAGTATTTCAAATCAAGGTTAAAAAAAATCAGCTCAATGTTTTAGAAACCAACTTAGAGAAATAAAATTTGCCAAGGAAGTGAAGTTTTAAAAAAAGATAAACTTATTACCTAAAGAAAAAAAAGAATATAAAGATAAGAGAAAAACATACATTCAACACAACTTCAAATATTAAACCACACCAGCAACTTAAGGAAAATTTTGAAAAACTTATTTTTCAATCACTAGAAATAAAGTTGGTAGATAACTTAAAGAACTAAATTTTTTAAAATTAATTTACTTTTGAAAAGTTAGGAAATGAAATTATAATAGGAAAACACTCACTTATAACAACCCAAGAATTTTTAAGTTTCCCTCTAGCAATTTAAAAAGGAACAAAAAATTATCAAAGTTTCATCTTTTAAAACTCTTAAAGACAAATTGTTTTGAAAAATCAATGTTGAGACAATGCTACAAAAATCATGCATACAATATAAGATATTATATGTTCAAAGGATTTTTCAACTATACAAATATCCATATATTTTGTTTAAGGAATTTTTGGGTAAAGAAAAGTTTGGAAAATCATATTTTAAGGACTACAAAATCGTAACTATTTTGTACCATGGTGTTTTGCAATCGAAATGGCTTTTTATGATAAAAATAACCTTAGAAATGGATAGATCTTTTCGAGTAGGTAAAAAAGGTATATAATATGCAAAATTCCGAGTTAAATGAGCAAGTTATGGTCATTTTAAGTTGGAATTTCCTCCTAGCCGAATTTTTATGCAACTACTATAATAGAGTTAGAAAGTTTAAGTAGAATTTCATGAAATATTCATTCTGGGTATTTCTTTCATTTGGGTAACGAAGTTTGGGAGGATCCATATTTGGATGATTGTTACGAGTAAAGAAGTGTAGCAAGGATAGCCAAGTGAGTTTATCTCCAACCTTTACATACTTATTTGTGCTTGTAGCTAGAGGCACTAGAAGTAGGAAAAGATGAAAATGGATTATGCATGATAATATTGGTTGAATGAATACTAAGCACAGCCAGACATGAAATGTTGTTAATTAAATTGTGTTTTAGTATTATCATGATAGAGTGTTTCCAATTTTGTGGTCGCCTTAAATTACCTTAATTACATATTTCAAGTTATATATTAATTGATTCATGCATATCATGTAGTTAGTCTCATTTCATTAGCTATTATACTCGATGGGACAAGAGTATAGTAGTGGGGTTTGCGGAAACCCGTAAGTCTGCAAGATGGGAGAATAGGAGCCTAAAGGAACTATTTAAGGATGGACGAATGGGAGCCGGAAAGAACTATTTCAAGATAAGCAAGTAGGAGCCTAAAATAAACCACATAAGTTGGATTTCAAAGATGGGTTTTAAAGAGCCTAAAACACTTAACCACCAAATGGAGGGGTAAATCCATTCAAATATATGATTTCCGATAGATCATATGTATTGCTTGCTCACTTTCTTGATGCATTCATATGCTTGTTTAATAACTTGTTTGAATATATTGATACGAGTACGTTAATCCAGGAATATTCTCAGTAAGCTAATTGTGCTTATACTGTAAGCCACTAGATTTTTCGGTAAATATAAGTAAACCCTAGAACCGGAAGTCAAACCGGAACCCTAAAGTTAACCTAGTTTTATGTTTAGTCTAGTGAATCTAGATCCGGCAATCCTATGTTCTTAAACCCTATAAAACGAAATTGAGCTAATTGTGTAAAATAGTTCGTAATAATATAGGAAAGCTTAAAATTATAAGATTCACAATTTTCTAGTGTCTTTCGAATCCGAACGGGATCAATTTTCAAAAACCGTGCCCCGGTGTATCGCATAGTGAAAATATTCCAACAATACCATTAGACTCGTAAAAATATAAAGATTTCAAAAATATCAGTTTTAGAATTTTTTGGTAACTAAAAATATCAGATATAGCTTATTTACGTGTATTTTCTTTACTACCGGTATTTTAATTGTCTAGTCTACTATTCATTATTACTTATCTATCTCTACTTTTTCTTACACTCTACCATACCTATACCTTACAATTTATGTCACGCTCCGAACGGTATCCTAAACGTGGCAGTCCATCGTACACAATATTAAAGCCTAAGAATGACTACCTCAGTTACGTGAAGACTTTCATATTATGTACAAGGCATCTAACCATGAAGGAGACTCATCAGAGTAATACATTTTACATTGATAACTTGAGTAACAATGTAAAGGAATTTCAATTTACTATACTCCAAATACAAACATTATACTTCCATTACAGTTCATCAAAGATTTCACTACATAAAACTATTACAAGGTAAATCATAAAACCTAGCTGATAACTTCAAACATTCTCATTCTTTGCCGAAATCCCATAGTCCTTCTTGGCTCCAACCATTTCGATCCCCACTTAACATTCTTAAGATAACCTGTTCATTCAAACATTATTGGGGTATAAGCTACACTAGCTTAGTGAGTAAGAACTCCAAGATTACATTTATAACACATCATACAATCAAGTGATTAGTCAGATAAATGATATGCATCAAACACGTGAATTCAACAAACATATGACTTGCAGAAAATCATATGTGGATGGACTTGCGCCCTCCATCCTGGGTTAGCAGATTAACGAATCCTGCGGTACGACGCCATTTAAGCTCACGATCAACTGAACTATAAATTCGTTTTATGGATCACGATTAACCAACTCATATTCGTTTAAGGACAACGATAAACCAACTCAATAATTCATTTAAGGACAACGATAAATCAACAAATGCTAATGCTCCATCCCCATCGTGATATGAATGAGTTCAATTTCATCTTCAATTCCGAATAATCAATTATACCAATTCTTTTAAGTGATTAATCAATAATCGCAGACAATCAATTCTAATTCATCTATACAAGCAATAATTAATCACTCGGCTTTGATATTCTTACATTCCATTTCTCATATCAACAACAAGCATACATAGTTCCCATTCATCCCCATCATGCATATCCATTTTATCTTTACCAAATATCTAGTGCAACTATTATTACAATCACATACAATAAATGAAATCGGAAGTAATACTCACTCGACCATTGGATCACCGGTCTCTTAGTACAAGTAATCCGATGGTAAGGAAATGTCGATATCGAGGTCACCTAAAAAGGAAGAAATACTCTAATAAGTATTTCAACTCAAACTAATTTAAATGATTTTATACGAACTATTAAATTCGTAATTCTCATCCTAAGCCGAAATTCTAACTTAAAACAGCTATAACTTGGTCATTTTAACTCGAAATCTCACAAATTATATATCAATTTCTATCTAATTTGAAAGATCTATCTAATTCTAATATTATATTTAAGTTTTGAAAACTTTGAAGCTTTAAAAAAGTCGGATCAGATTAGGACAGTAGCAATTTCAATTTTCGAAAAATAGTTTTGTAAATGTTTGTAATGTTCCTACTATATAAATTAGCTATACATGCAATATGAATGATTTCCTAACATGAATGACATGAGATGAGCTTGATGCACACATGCTTTTGACAATATTTGCTATAAGGAGCTTTTTAGAAGCTTTTTACTTGTAAGACTCCATGGCTATTTACCTTCAAGAAAACTAGTTTCCTAACTTTGACGATTTCTATTTGTTTTGGATTTATTTCTTAAGAAAATATAATTATTTTTGTTAAAATTGAGTCTTCATTATATTTATTACTTATGACCTTCATTTCTACATAAAATTTTCCATTTTACACTTTGTAAACATGTTTTCAAATAGGGTTGATTCCAAAATCCGAATTTTGTAAAAAATGTTTTTGTGGTGATTCCTTTAAGTAAAAATCATTTGATATATAGAAAATTAAAGCTCAACTATGCCTAGCCACTAAGGACTTTATTTCTTTGATAAAACTTCTAATTTGAGTTTGGAAAATATGGGTTTTCATGTCATTACTCCATTATTACGAATTTCTTAAAATGGCAACAACTCAAATTTTTCCTACTTCATTTCTACTCCTTGTTCTATATATTTTTCTTAGCAAATCCTATCTTAATTTATCAAAATCATTACATGATGATACCTATGACCTAAACTCCTCTTTTTTCATATAAAACACAAGTTTTGGAGTTGATAAATGAGTTTTTAAGGCATGGCTTTGAAATCATCCGAATTTACAAATTTTGGATAAACTCTATTTTTATACTTTATCTCTACAATGCATCATCCATATATGTACTACCTACAAGCTATTTTCATGAAGATTATGAGATGATCTTCCTATATGTACACATATAGTACCAAGGATTCTTTTTGAAAACTTTTATTTTGCAAAACTTTGAATTATACTAGACTTAAGAAAAATAGTTTTTGTCACGCCCCGTAGGGTATCCTAAACGTAACAGCCCGCCACATACTAAATAAGACTCTCAAGTTCCCTACCCGAGCCCTTCGGGAGTCTTAAGTAGATGTAAAGAGTTCCTTTACAACAATAGAATACTTCGACAAGAGGAGTTAAACAGTTTAATGTGGCATTCCTTAGCCATAGATAATAAATCAAAACGCATAATTATAGTTTACAAAATCTAAGGGGCATTCCCCGCAAAATAATACCAAGTCCGTTACAGTCATCCAGAGTCCTTAGTTTCCAATGGAAGTCTATACAAAAGAATTGGATTAAACTTCTATGGGAAACTCCTATCTCTAGTACCTATGTTGTGGCTTGCCTCGGCCTAAGCCATATGAACTCGTGCTACAATAGATAAAAACTATGGGGGCGTAAGCTAACTGGCTTAGTGAGTAATAACTTCCATAACACAATTAAACACAAATCATTCAAACAAGTGGTTATTCAAACAAGTGGATGCATCAAACAAATGTGATCAACAAACATATGACCAACCGGAAAACATATGTGGATGGACTTGCGCCCTCCATCCCGGGTTAGCAGATTAACGAATCCTGCGGTACGATGCCGTTTAAGCTCACGGTCAACTAACAATATTTCGTTTTATGGATCACGATTAACCAACAAATTCATTTTATGGATCACGATTAACCAACATATTCGTTTTATGGATCACGAAAAACCAACCAATGCGAATGCTCCAACCCCATCGTGATATGAATGGATTCAATTTACATTTGAAACCGAATATTCATTAATTCAATTCTTTCAAGTGACCAACAAGTGTTCGCAGACATTCATCATAAGATACTAGCTAATCAGTCAATAGCTTAACACCCGGTTTCGATATTCCTTACGTTCCAATTCACATATCAGCAGTAGACAACATGTATAATTCCCATATACCCCATCATGCATATACAATTTCTTTTTATCTTTGCCTACACCACTAGTGCCACTACTTTACAATCACGTTCATTAATTGAGAGTGGAAGTAAAACTCACTCGGCCATTGGACGCCAATCTTCCTACTAGTAGTAGTCGGGAGGTAGAGTGTTGTCCTGCTCGGGATCACCTACCAAGCAAGAATAATCCTAATGAGACTCTCATTATGTAACTAAATCAAGCTATACATCTAAACTATATGGATTCGGATTTCTCGCTATCTGCGGAAGTTCCGATTTAAAACGGCCATAACTTGGTCATTTTAGCTCGGAATTTCGCAAATTTTACATCGATCTCTATCTACTTCGAAATATCTACCTATTTCTAGTATTATATCCAAGTTTTGAAAATAGTAAGGTCATGGAACAGTGGGATCAGATCTGTTCCGCAATGTTCCAATCTCAAAATTTGTTTTGCTTTTGATAAGAATGTTCTAGTTGATGATTCATGCATGAATGATATGGGAATGAATTACTAATATGAATGCCATGTGATGAACTTAATATATCATGGTCGTAGTAATTTTTGCGATAATAACTCTTATGAACTCTTAAGTGTTGGAAAATTCCCATAAAGATTATTTCTAAGAAGCTATTTTCCCACATTATACTCCTTAGGGTTTCTTTGACTTTTAATCTTGTAATCCACTTGTTATCTAACTAAAATAGTTCTCAAAGTCTATATTAACCATCACCTTCATTCATGCATAAAAATTCCCATTTTTCATTGGTAAACATGTCTTTGAACAAGCTTTTGTAAAAATCCGAATTTTCTAATTTCATTTTCTTGCATTTTTCTTAAGGGAAAACTTGTCTAATGCATTAAAAATTGAACCTCCATATATATATTATCTAAGGACTTCATTTAGCTTATAAAACATCCAATTTATACTTAAATACCAAGTGTTCTTGTAGGCATGAACCTAAGTTACGAATTTTAACTATTGATCAATATTCCAATATTTTTCATTCTAACTCCCCACTTGTTTTACATTTATCATGCCTAAACTCATCTAAACTTATGCAAATCATTCCTTCAATATACCTATTACACATACCCTTCATTTTTCTTATGGAACATGAGTAAAAAAATGATTTTGGTGGCTTTTAAGGTAGGGCTTCCATTTCATCCGAATTTTCAACATTTCATATTTGACAAGTCCTTCCTTTTCAATGTTCTTGCTTCCTATATGTAAAGATCCACTATCTAGATCTCTATACATGATCAAGACTACATTTTTATGATCATCAATGCATAGAAAACAAAATAAACCTATGATCATGCATGTACATGAAAATGTGGTTGTCTAAACTTTAGATCTACTATATAATGCATGAATCATTGTATCCATGTCATGAACAACAATATATGTACAAGATCTCTACTTTACACGCATGAACAAGTTGATATTTTAACATAAACTCATCTAAACATTAGATCCATGTCTTGTGATGGCTTGATATTCTTGTTCATGTGTTTTCATGTCCCTAGCATGAGCTCATTGGGATTAAATGAGAAAACACACAAGATATAGCTTTGCCATTACAAGATTAGGAAGAACAAAGCTTGAATACACATACTAATGGAGTCTTGAAGGAGAAAAGAAGAAGGAAAAAAGTTGGAAAGTGAGAGGAAAGGGGGAGGGGAGTGCTCGGCACAAAGGGAAAGAATGGGAGGGTTTTTCTCTTTTTTTACAATTTGAAAACAGAAGAAATGAAGAGAGAGAGAGAAAAATATGTTTATATATGAAGGTATTAGGTTTAGAAATGAGTAAAATTTGCAAAAAATAAATCAAATGGGAAGAAAAACGGGGGGGGGGGGGGGGGGGGGGGGGGGGGAGGAGGCGCTGGCCATCCATGGTATGTGTCACGCCCCGAAGGGTACCCTAAACGTGGCAGTCCGCCACATATAATATCAAGGCTTAAGAATGGCTACCTTAGTCATGCGAAAGCCTTAGTATTATATGTAAGGCGTCTAACACGGTAATAGGAGACGCTTTTGGGAAGCATAGTTTAAGCAAGTAAAGATAAACATACAAGAATTCAGAAATAAAGTATATCATATCATAAATAACCAAAGGTCTGTTACATAATTTCTTAGGGGCATACCCCGCTAATTCCAAGGATCGAGATAATCTTCATAACATCCAAAATTAAAGATTTCAAAGGAATTCTAATCTAAGTCTTCGAGTAGATTTCCTCCAAAAGCTTCAACATAAAACGTATACGGATACTGGAAGACTCGGGCTCAAAAATAGGTGTTCCTGAGAATACAAATACCTATAGGGGTGTAAGCTTATGGGCTTAGTGAGTAAATCCCAAAATTCATACTCGAAGTAAATTATCAATCAAGTTTATTATTCAAACGTATGAAATGCAACAACCACGTGAGCATACAAGACATATGACTTTCCGGGAATCATATGTTGAATGAATTTACGCCCTTCATTCGGGGTTGGGGATTCAGGCCAATTACAGCCACAACTTTTGAAAACACTTTTATAGATCTTACCGGCTCCTATACGCCATCAAAAACATGTAGTTATTACAGGCTCCTACTAGCCACCACTTTTGTAGTTTTTACCGGCTCCTACTCGCCACTTACATGATATACCGGTTATGTCTACCACCACTATTATACACTTGTCCCACCAATTGTATAGTAGTGAATGCAATGTGACTCAACATATGAAGTGCATGAATAATTTCTTTAATTAAAGTCTAGTAGTTACATTTAACTTCTTTCAAGTGATCAACCAATTTCAAACAATTCAAGATATTAATATACATACAACTTTATTACAATCAAATCGGTTTCGATATACTTAGTATCCCTTCAACATATTATCATACACTTCTTTTTTGATTTTTGCTTAGATTCTAGTGCAACTAATTTTACAAGCACAATCAAGAGTATGAGAAAAATTAACGGGAAGTAACTCACTCGGCCATGATGACACCGTTCTTGAATTGGATGGGTCGTTCGGAAATTCCACTTAATCGTAGTAATCCTCGGGATACGCACAATCCTCCTCGTGATTATCTATCAAGAAGAATACCCAAAATGAGTATTTCATGAAATTCTATCCTTGAAGATTCTAATCTTTTCTTAAAATCGTAGAAAAATCGTATAAGGGGAAATTCCAACTTAAAATGGCCATAACTTGCTCATTTTAACTCGGAATTTCGCGTATAATATACCGTTTCCTACCTACTCGAAAGATCTACGCATTTCTAAACTTATTTTCATAAAACTAAGTCGTTTGGGTTCCGAAAAGACAGCGTCCAGATTTGCCACGAATTTTGCAAACACTTGTTTTCCTTTATGTAAACAAGCTCTTTTGAAAAGATAAATATTTCAATTGTTTTGTAAACTTTTGAAAGGTATATTTATATGTAATGACTCACAACAAATGTATGAAGTAAATGGAGTTGTCTCAACTTATAAAAATTAAGGTTCTAAAAGATTTTGATTTGAGATTTATTTTACTTTTGAAAGATCTTTTAGTTATTAAGATGAATATTCTATTTCTAAATGAAATCTTTTGTAATTATTTTTTTCTTAAAGTGTGGTTTTATTTTCTAAACTTGGATTTCAAAAGTAGCAAAATGACATTTTTATTTCTTGTAATGATTCCAAAAGAATTTCTACTTCTTGATAAAAGATAAGTTTTCATAAAACCTTTTGTTTATGTAAGAAAATCATTCCCATACATGTCCATGGGTTTTTAAGAAATCCATTTTCCATATTTATTTCTTTTTAGAAAGAATCTTTAATTCAAGAAAACACTTTCTCATTTATTTTGTTGAGACAAAAACATTATGTTCATGCATGAATATGAATCATAACTATAGAGATATAAAGGAACATAATAACTTGAAAGCTTAAATAAATAATAAAGTAAATCAAGTATTGGGACCTTAGCTTCATCAAGGTTCCCCGGGACTAAGAGAAGACTAGTCCCGAAAAGAAAAGAAAGAGAAATTGTTTTGACTTGATGAGGACAAGTCTAAGACTAGAATGACTAGTCTTAAAATCAACTTGAAATTAAATAAATTGTAATGAAGTAAATAAATTGCATGAAAGATAAATAAATTGTAAGACAATGAGCTTATATGCTCTAAATAATATATATAGTTATATAGATATATTAGATAGTAGTAACATAAAGGAAATATAAAGAACATAAAGGAACATAAAGAGATTGATATTATGAACAAAAACAAAGTATGAATCTAATGTTGCTTTCTTAACCTTCATGGTTTTAGAAAACATACACTAAGCTCATACTAAGTAGATGAACATGAAGAATTCTTGAGAATTTCTTACCTAAAGGAAACTAAACTTAAGAAGACTTCTTGAGAGAACTCTTGAAAGAATTTGAGAGAGATTTTGGTATAGTAACTTTAGAGAAGAAGTGGTGTGAAAGAAGTGAAGGTATGAGGGGTATTTATAGGAAAATGTGGGAGATAATTTGTGTTAATTAAATAATTGAAAAAAAACAAATTGATGTGTGGAGAGGAGGGCCGGCGCCATTTTGGCATGGGGAGAGGAAAAATTAATTTTTTTGTCTTTTGATTAATTAAAAGTAAGAAATGAAAGATGTGAAGTTGTATTGGAAATGAAAATGTGTAAGAAATAGGTGTATAGGTTGTAAGAGTAGGTTGTAAGAAAAAGTAGAGATAGATGAATAGTGTAGAATAGTAGAAAATAGTGTAATGTAAAAGTAGACATGACAATTAAATACCGGTAGTAAGAAAGTACGCGTATAAAAGCGATATCTGATATTTCTAGCGACCGAAAAATTACGAAATTGATATTTTTGGAAATCTTATACTTTTACGAGTCTAACGGTATATTCGGAATATTTTTCCTATTCCGGGCTTCCGGACACGTTTTTCAAAAATCATGTCCGATCGGGTTCAAAGGACACTTGAAATTCTTCAATCTGATATTTTTATAAAACCTATAGCTATAGCTATTACGAACTATTACAACTAATTTTTCCAACTTCGTTTTCTAGGGCTTGAGAAAACGGCAATGCCGGAGTTAAACGGTTACGGTAAACTAGGGTTTTGTTTGACTTAAGAATCCGTTTGACTTCCGATTAGGGTTTAGGTCTTTTAATTTGGATCCAAAAATTTCGGGGATTACAGTGTGTGTGTGGTGTTTGAAAAAGATTGAAATTTTGTAATTTAGTAAATTAAAATTAAATGTAATAATGTGATAATTGATTAAGAGACAAAATTTCTTGGAAAAGAAAATTGAAATGAGTAGTTGTAAGGATGTAAGAATAGGGTATGGGTAGTGTGTAATGTAGGTTGTACTTGTGAATAGTAGACAAGACATTACTTTACCGGTTGTTCCGAAAACACGGGAAAAGCTATAACTGTAATTTTTATAGCTCGGAAAATTATGAAATTGATATTTTTGGAATCCTTATAAAATTACGGTTCTAATGAATATTCCGGAATATTTTTTTGAATCCGTGGTCCGGGGCACGCTTTTCCATAATTGAGCTCGGGAAGGCCCGGAATTGAAAAATTCTCGAATTTAAAACTTTCAAAGGTTTAGAATGTACTTTTAAACAATAATCCAAATTCATTTACTTATATTATTTATTTTATTATAAAACCGAAGGAAAGCCGGATTTAGGGTTCCTAGGCTTCACTCACTAGACTCAAACTGGACCGGATTAGGGTTTCGCTTCCAACTCCCGGGGTTTCTTGACTATTGAGAATACCGGGGTTTATAGTTTTTCTTCTTGCAAAATCATACTTTATTTTATCAAAACTCAACCTTAATAATCTATATAACCATCACCTTCATTATTGCAATAAAAACCTTCATTTTGGGGTTTAGAAAATAGGTATTTACATAGGTGGTTTGCCTAAGTACGAATGTTACAAAATTTTTAAAAATGAAAACATTGTTTAACCTATTCTTGGAAACCACTTGTTATTCTAAGATTATATTTTGCTAAACTTCTTTTATCCTTACCAAAACTTGGTTTTTGTTATATATATTTCCTAGGACTTCCATTTTCCTATCAAAATTATCATTTTGGCATTTGGAAATAGGTGTTTAAATTGTGGCTATTTTCAAATCCGAATTTTGAGAAATTCATTTGAGCTTGTTTTCTTTATAAAACTCATTTAGTCTTTCAAAAACCATTTCCTAATCAAACCTATACCTTAAGGCTTCCATTTCTTTAATAAAAGTCTTGTTTTGAAGTTGAAAATAAGTTTTCAAAATTAGTCTTGGTTGGGATTCGAATTTATAAAAATTTATTTTTAGACACATCTTTTGATAAAATCTATCTAAACTTATGAAAATCCATTCCTTACATATCCTATCTTAAGAGCCTTCCATATCTTGAATAAAAACTTCATTTTTGAGTTGGAAAACATGTTTTTAAAAGATGCCTTGGCCAAAATCCAAAAATGATATTTTTATTTTGAAAATCACCTTTGATTCTTATAAAAAGAAGTCTTAATGTTATATATATATATATATATATATTAAGCCTTCATTATTTCAAGTATAAACTTCATTTTGACATTTAGAAAGTGGTTTTTAAATAGGGGTCTTGCCAAAATACGAATTTCACAATTTTTGTTTGAGCTCAAAACCAAGATCTACTCTTAATATGAACATAAATATAAAGAAACCCATGGTAGTAAACTATAAACTCATAGATCTAAGCTTTACTTATCAAAATCACTCATTTATGTTGTCTATACCCTAAGCTCTTCATTTTAAATAAAAAAATACTCATTTTGAAGTTGAAAAACAACTTTTCTAAATATGGTTCCATTTTCATCCGAATTTTCAAAAATAATTTTTGTTGAAAATAAAATAAATCTTGAGTTTCCTAAAACATTCCTACTATCATCATGCTACTACAAGTTATCCATGAACATAAAACAAAGTCTAATGCATTTTATGAACTCAAAACACTAGATCTAGTTTACTACACTAGTTTGAATGCATGGACACATGTGAATGAGAAATATATGCATAAATCATAAACAATAACAAAAATAATAACTCAAATAGCAAGATCTATGGCATAAACGAAAATCAAAGCTATAAAAAGTTAGATCTATAAAATAAAACTACTTTAAACAAGAAAATAATAGTGATACAAGAGATTAACTATAGAGAAGAGGAGTGTTTCATCTTTGGCATCATCATCCTAAGCTTTTAAGCTTATGGAAGGTCATTTGATGTATGAAACTCTCATTACACTTTACCTATATCACCTATGGAGGTTTTAAGAAGGAAGTTTACTTAAAAATCTTCAAGAAATATGCATGGAGGCTCATGGAAGAAATGGGGGCAGCTTGTTCCTTGAAGAAACAAGAACAAAATGAAGAAGAAAAGAGAGGAAAAAAGAGAGAGAAAAAGCTAAGGAATGGAAAAGGAAAGAAGGAGTAAATGAAAGAGAGAGAGAAAATGAGTGTATTAAATGAACGGAAAAAGAAAAAAATTAAAACAAGGCAGAAATTTGGGGGGGGGGGGGGGGGGGGGGGGGGGGGGAGTTCATGTGAATTTGTTTGAATTTCACTTGAAATTAAATTGTGTAATAAATATGTATATGTTGCTTCTTTAAGAAGGAGTGGAATATAATTATTTAGTCAAAATGGAGTAAATTAAAGGACAATGACAGCCGTATAAGAAGGAAAAATTTGCCATGAAGTGTGGGACAAAGTGTAGAAAGATTGAAGTGAAAAGAAAGTGATATGTGTAAGGTGTACTTGAATGTATGGGTTGTAAGAGTACTTTCTTAATAAAATAAAATAAAATTAGAAAATTTATTCCAAATATTTGTAGCAGATTTTTCATAATTAAAATTAAGTAATTATTTGAATTATTTTAGCATTTTAACAAATATGTTACCAGTATGATCAAAATACGCGAATATGGGCTATAAATGATATTTTTATAACCCGAAAAATTATAAAAATTTATTTTATGAAAATACAAATATTTTTCAAATATTTTTCAATTATTAATTTATTTTATTTTATTTTTAGTATCGGGTCTTAAACAGAATCTGATCCCGTAAAAGCCCGAACTAACTAAATTTTGGAAAAACAAAATTTTCTATAACATATAAAATATTTATCTAAAAATATAAGGCTTTATAAGAATAATAAAATTATGTAATGAAATAAAAGTGAATAGTATAAAAGACTGATTAATTACCAGTAGTAATGAAAATACAACAAAAAAGATATAACTGTAACTTTTATAACCTGATAATTATATAACTGATATATTTCGAAATATTATGAAATTATGATTCTAACGGTACTAATGATATATTTTTTATATCTCGAGCCCCGGGACACGCTTTTCGAAGTCTGTATCTGAACGGGTTCGAAATACGTCAAAACTTTACCAATATGATGTTTTTAAGCAAACTTATATTACTATGAACTATTCTACACATTTAAACTACACCTCGGCCTCTAGGGTTAACGGCGCTAGATTGCCGGACTTAAACTATTGTATTCCACTTAAGGTTTCCGGGTGATTTTTTCGGTTTAGATCTTTGCCAATTTGGAAACTGATATTTTATGTTTATACAACATATTTGATTTGAGTGATTTATCTTAAATTTTATCTTTTTTAAGTATTTAATATCTTTTAATGTTTTTGGAATTCTTGAATTGGGTTTCATTACCGAAAGTTAATCGTTATTTACATTTTAATAATTTGTTTTTGGGATCTCTATTACCCGATTTTGTAAGTCGAAGTTACGTATAGAATTTATCGTATGTAGTAGTTTTGGAATTGGAGTATGTTGAGTTCTTGTTTTGTTTTTAAGGATTCTCATTTTCCTCAAGATTGAGAAATTTTTTGATTCGTTCGTAATTTAAGACTAGTCAAAGTTCGGTTTTAATTTGGAGTGATTTTTTAGGGTTTATTTTCGAAGTTCATCTTAGAATTATTTACTGAAATTTTCCGGGGCTTACAATTTACCTTTCCCATACAACTTTAATTACATCACACTTTACATATTACTTCTGTGAACCCCCGAAGTTTTTGTGAACAATTAAAGCTTAAACCCTAATCAGAAGTCAACCGGATCTATAAAGTCAACAAAACTCTAGTCTATCATAACCGCTTAAATCCGGCATCCTGTTTAAGCCTAAGAGAGTAAGAAAGAGTTTAGTGAGTAGAAATGTTCGTAATTATCTAAGGAAGCCTAAAAAGATCAGTTTTAGTAAAACCGCAACTTGTTTTGAACCTGATCGAACACGTTTTTGAAAAACGTGTCTCAGGACTTGGAATGGTAAAAATATTCCGAATATACCGTTAGACTCGAAAAAATATAAGATTTTCAAAGATATCAATTTCGTAATTTTTTGGTAGCTAAAAATATCATATATCGCAATTATATGCGTATTTTCTTTCTACCAATACTTAAATTGTCATGTCTAATTTACATTACACTATTTACTACTATTCTATACTATTAATCTATCTTTACGTTTTCTTACAACCTACTCTTACAGCCTATACCTCTATTTTTTACAAATTTTCATTTCCAATACAATTTCACATCTTTCATATCTTACTTTTAGTTAACAAAAATACAAAAAAATAAATTTTCTCTCCCTCTCTCACTACATGTAGCGCCAGCCACCCTCTTCTTCTTCCTAATTTGTTTTATTTTCAATTTATTTAACTAACACAAATTATCTCTTACATTTTCCTATAAATACCCTCTCTTACTTCCACTTCCTTCATACCTTTCTTCTACTAAAGTTACTATCCCAAAAATTCTACAAGAAATCTCTCTCAAGAAGTTCTCTCAAGTTTAGTTCTTTTAGATAAATTTTCTTCAAATCTTTCTTATGTTCATTTACTTAGTATGAGTTTAGTGTGTGTTTTCTAAACCATGAAGGTTAAAGAAAGCAACAATAGGTTCATACTTTGTTTTTGTTCATGATCTAATTTCTTTATGATGCTTTTATATTTATAGCTATCTAATATATATCTATGTAGCTATACATATCTTTTAGAGCATATAAGCTCATTGTTTTGCAATTTATTTACTTTCTTGAAATTTATTTATTTTCATGTTATTTTTAAGACTAGTCTTTCTAGTCTTAGACTTGTCCTCATCAAGTCAAAACATTTTCTTTTTCTTTTGGGACTAGTCTATTCTTAGTCCCGGGATACCTTGATGAAGCTAATGTAAACCCCGGAAATTCTCAGTAGCTAGAAAACCCTAGGAGTTGGAGACAAAACCCTAATCCGATCAAATTGAGTTTAGTGAATGGAGCCTAGGAACCCCAAATCCGGCTTTCCATCGGTTTCATAGTAAAATAAATATTTTGGAGTAAATGAATTTGAATTGTTGTCCAAAGTACATTTCAAACCTTTGAAAGTTTTAAATTCGGGAATTTTTCAATTCCGGGCCTTCCCGAGCCCAATTACGGAAAAGCGTGCCCCGGGCCACGGATTCAGAAAAATATTCCGGAATATTCATTAGAACCGTAATTTTATAAGGATTCCAAAAATATCAATTTCATAATTTTCCGAGCTATAAAGATTACAGTTATAGCTTTTCCCGTGTTTTCGGAACAACCGGTAAAGTAGATGTCTTGTCTACTATTCACAAGTACAACCTACACTACACACTACCCATACCCTATTCTTACATCCTTACAACTACTCATTTCAATTTTCTTTTCCAAGAAATTTTGTCTTTTAAATAATTATTACATTTATTACATTTCATTTTCATTTACTAAATTACAAAAGTTAAATTTTTCAAAACACACACACACACACAGGATGGCCGGCGCCCCTCCCTCTTGTTTCCCTCTCAATTGTATTATTTTTACTTCATTTTTATTAACTAAACCCTAATCTATTGATATATATACTAAATGTTCTCTCTCTCTCTTCATTTTCTTTCATTTTAACTTTGAAAAATAGCAAAACCTCTCTTCTTCCTCCTCTCAAAGTGCCGAGCACTTCCCTCCCCACTCCCTTGCCATTTCAACTTTGTTTCCTTCTTTTCCTCCTTCAAGACCTCTTTGGTATGTATATTTAGGCCTTGTACATCCTAAATCTTGTTATGGCAAGATCATTCTTGTGTGTTTTCTCCTCTAAATCCCAATGAGCATGAGCAAGGGACATGAAAACACAACTACAAGAATCTCAAGCCATCTCAAGAAGTGGATCTAGCCTTTAAATGAGTTTTGTTTGAAATACAACTTGTTCATGCATATAAAGTAGTGATTTTGTGTTTATATTGTTGTTCATGCCATGAGATCCATGTTATATACATCATATGTAGTAGATCTAAGGTTTAGACATTCACCACTTTATGTACATGCATGATCATAGGTTCATTTTTGTTTATGTGTTTTATTGATCATAAAAATGAGGTCTTGTTCATGTATAGAGATGCTAGATAGTATATTTCCACATATAGATGGCAAGAACATTGAAAAAGGAAGGACTTTGTTAGATATGAAAGTTGAAAATTCGGATGAAATGGGAACCTACCCTAAAGACCTCCAAAATCAATTTTAAACTTATATTTCATAAGAAAAATGAAGGGTATGTGTAATAGATATGTTGAAGGAATTATTTTCATAAGTTTAGATGAGTTAGGCATAATAAAAATAAGAAAACAAGAGGTGAAGTTAGGTGAAAGTGTTGACTTTAATTGTGTAGTCAAATTCGTAACTTTGTGAATGCCTATATAAACACTTAGTATTTAAGTCTAAAATGGATATTTTATAAGCTAAATGAAGTCCTTAGATAATGTATACATTGAAGCCCCAATTTTTAATACATTAGACTAGATTTTCTTAAGAAAAATGTAAGAAAAGAAAATTTGGAAAATTCGGATTTTTATAACTAGCTTATTTGAAAACATGTTTACCAAATGAAAATGTGAATTTTTGTGCATGAATGGAGGCCATGACTATTATAGACTTTGAGAACCTAATTTTAGTTAAATAATAAGTAGACAAGATTAAAACCAAAGAAACCCTAAGGAGTATAATGTGGGAGAATAACTTCTTAGAATTAGCCTTTATGAAACTTTCCCCAACACTTAGGAGTTCCTAAAAGTTTATTACTACAAAAATCATCATGACCATGCACAGTTGAGTTCATTACATGGCATACACATTAGTAGTTCATTCCTAAATCATTCATGCATGAATCACTAACTAGGAACATTTCTTATCAAAAGCAAAGCACATTTTCAAAGTTGGATCAATTGCGGACAGAACTGATCCCACTGTTCCGTGACCCTATTATTTTCAAAACTTGGATTTAATACTTGAATTAGATAGATCTTTCGAAGTAGATGAAGATCGATATAAAGTTTGCGAAATTCCGAGTTAAAATGACCAAGTTATGGCCGTTTTAAGTCGGAACTTCCAAATATAGCGAGAAATCCGAATTCAACTAGTCTAGATGTATAGTTTGATTTAATTACATGGTGAGAATCTCATAGGGATTATTCTTGATTGGTAGGTGATTCCGAGCAGGACGACTCTCTACCACCCGATTATTACTATTAAGGAGTTTGGTGACCCATGGCCGAGTGAGTTACTTCCACTCTCAATTAATGCTTGTGAATGTAATGTAGTGGCACTAGTGATGTAGGCAAAGATAAAAGGATTGTACAAGCATGATGGGGTATGTGGGAATTATTTATGTTGTGATTGTTGATATGTGAAATGGAACTTAAGGCATATCGAAACCGGTGTTAAGATATTGATTGTATTTAGTATCTTATAATGAATGTCTGCAAATACTTGTTGGTCACTAAAAGAATGAATTAATGACTATTCGACTCCGACTATAAACTGAGTTCATTCATGTCAATGGGGTTGGAGCATTTGCATTGGTTGGTTTTTCGTGACCCATAAAACGAATGTGAGGTTAATCGTGATCCATAAAACGAATGTGAGGTTAATCGTGATCCATAAAACGAGCTTTTAATCAGTTGACCGTGAGCTTAAACGGCGTCGTACCGCAGGATTCGTTAATCTGCTAACCCGGGATGGAGGGCGCAAGTCCATCCACATATGATTTCCGGTTGGTCATATGTTTGTTGATCACAATTGTATGGTGCATACACTTGCTTGAATAATCACTTGCTTGAATGATTGTATCTAATTGTGTTATGGAAGTATTACTCACTAAGCTAGTTAGCTTACGCCCCTATAGTGTTTATCTTTTGCAGCACGATTATTGGCTTAGGCCAAGGCAGCCACAGCGCAGGTACCGGAGATAGAGTTTCCCATAGAAGTTTGATTCATTCTTTTTGTGTAGACTTCCATTGGAAACTAAGGACTCTGGATGACTGTAATAGACTGTTATTCTTTTGCGGGGGAATGCCCCTTAGATTTTGTAAACCTTAAAATTTATGCGTTTTGATTTATTATCTATGGCTAATGAATGCCTTGTTAAACTGTTAAACTCCATTTGTTGAAGTATTCTATTGTCGTAAGGAACGCTTTACATCTACTTAAGACTTCCGAAGGCCCCGGTAGGGAACTCGAGAGTCTTACTTAGTATGTGGGGCTGTTACGTTTAGGATACCCTACGGGGCGTGACTGCTAAGGTTCCAATACTTGATTTATTTCTTTCTTAGCTTATTCTTTCAAATTATTATGTTCCTTTATGTTTCCATAACTTTATGATTCATATTCATGCATGAACATAATGATTTTTGTCTCAACAAAATAAATGAGGAAAGGTTTTCTTAAAATAAAGATTCTTTTCTAGAGATAAAAGTAGGAAGTAATTTTTCTAAAAATTAAAGAGTCATCTTAACAAACTTAGAGGAGTTCATAAGAATTTTTATAAACATACATGACATAGAAAGGATTGTTTTGAAATAAACAAAAAGGTTTTACAAAACTTAACTTTTCATCAAAATGGAATGATCTCAAGAAACAAAGAAAATATTTCTCTAAATGTAGAATCATTACTACTTTTAAAAAGTGTTGGAAACTAAGCTTAGAAAATAAAATCATTCCTTAAGGATTTAAAGCAATTACAAAAATTGAGTTTAAGAAAAAGAAATACTCATTTGAAATAACTTAAGGTATTTTCAAGACAAAATAAATATTTCAAAGTTCTCATTTTTCAAAATCTTTAAAAGACTTCACTTTTTCATAGATTGAAACAACTTCATTAACTTCATACATTTGATATGAGTCAATAAATATAGGTATATACATTTCAAAGGTTTTACAAATTGTTATAATATCTATCTCTTCAAAACGAGCTTTTATTACAAGAAGGAATTCAAGTTTATGTAAATTCGTGGTGAATCTGGTCACCTCTTTTTCGGAACCCAAACGAATTAGTTTGATAAAAATAAGTTAAGAAATAGATAGATCTTTTCAAATGGGTAGAAAATGATATATTATATGCGAAATTCCGAGTTAAAATGAGCAAGTTATGGCCATTTTAAGTTGGAATTTTCTCTTATCGATTTTACCGCAATTATAAGAAAAGTTTCGAATCTTCAAGAATAGAAATTTTATGAAAGACTCATTTTGGCTATTTCATCTTGTATAGGTGAAGAAGGACCCGAGATCACCTTCCCAGAAGATTACTTCGATTAGGATCTATCGACGTGGAGTGAGTTAATCCTTTACTAAGTTACATTTCCTCATTTGTGCTTGTAAATAGTAGCACTAGAAATTAAGAAAAAGATAAATGAACAATTGTTATGTAACTTGAATTTATGATTGATTGAATGTAAGTTAAGAATATTGAAAGAAGGTATGATTAAATGAAGTGTGATTCTTCTATTGATATGATGAAGTTATGGTTGATCGCCTTTAACCTGAACTCAGCATTATTTGGTTAAATATATATTGAAATCAATTCATGCATATCATACTTATGAGTCACATTCGTTTCACTACTATTCTTCGTGTGGGGAAATGAGGAAGTGGTAGTGGTGGCTAGTAGGAGTTGGAAAGTCTACATGGGCTAGTAGGAGCCAGGATGTCTGCAGGACGAGTATGAGCCGATAAATCTGCAAATATTGATAGTTGTATGGCCTGTAACCTCCTAACCCTCGACATGGAGGGCGTAAAATCCATGCTATACTTGATTTCCGATTAATCATGTGTATTTTGTTTGCTCATGTAATTAGTGCATTCCCATATGCTTGATTAAATACTTGTTTGCTATATGGAAATGTTCTATAGATGGGAATTATCTCACTAAGCTAGATTTGCTTATACCCTTATAGCTTTTTGTTACAGTATGACTACCATTGGTTGGCTCCAAGGAGCCTCGTATGCTAGGTACAAGCTTAAGCTACTAGGAGTTTTGGGAGAAGTTATATGTATTTAAGTTTTGAATATAGACTTCTAAGAAAATCTCTATAGTAGGCTTATGATGTAGTTGCTATTATCTTGTTGATAGACTTTTAAGACGGGACAATGCCCCTAAGATGATGTAAGGAATTATTATTTAAATGAAGATCTCATGTTTATTTATATAAGTTCTTGCTTTCTTTTATTATCTACTTAAACGTAATACCCCTATGAGTCTCCTATTATCTTGGAAGCACGCCTTGCATGTAATATCGAAACTCCTACATGACTAAGGTTGTCATTCATTAGTTTTAATATTATATGCGGCGGACTACCACGTTTGGGGTATCCTCCAGGGTGTAACAACTTCTTTTTATTACAAAACAACAAAATAAATTAATTTTCCTCCCTCTCTACATGTAGAACCGGTGCCCCCTATCTCTCTATCAATCCCATTTTATTTTATTTTTCAATTTATTTAATTATATCTAATTTCCACTCCAAAACTCTATAAATACCCCCTTCCTCCTTCATTCTTTCACATAACTCATTTCCAACTAAAACTCCACCAAAATCACTCCATAAAATCCCTCTCTTAAAATCTCTCCCAAGTTCTCTCTTTTCTCCATAAAACCAATGCCCACATAATACTACAACCCATTCTTTTCCTCTCCAACAAATTCATAACCTTAGGTGAAGTTTATTTCACATACTCAATCATGTTCATACAACTTAGCATGAGCTTAGTATATGTTTCTTAGACTCATGAGAGTTAAAAAAGCAACAATATGTTCATGTTTTGTTTTTGTTCATTTTCTATTTTCCATTATGTTATTATTATGTTGTTATTATTATTTGTTCTATCTAACTTCTATATAGTATTATGTATATAGATTTCTTTAGAGCATATAAGGTCACTTGTGATTTATTTTTTTATGCCTTGCAATTTATTTATTTATTTTTTATGCAAATTATAAGACTAGTCTTTCTAGTCTTAGACTTGTCCATATCAAGTCAAAACAATTTTCTTTCTTTTCTTTTTCTTTCTTTTTCTTTCTTTTTTTTGGGACTAGTCTATTCTTAGTCCTGAGATACCTTGATGAAGCTAAGGTTCCCAATACTTGACTTTACTTTTATGCTCTTATTACATTTATCTTATTATGTTGTTTTTATTATATTTCTCATAGTTACATATTCTCATTCATGCATGAACATGTTGATATTGTCTTAACCATAATGAAAATGAGTTTTCTTAAGTAATAAAAATAAGAACTCTCTTTAAAAATAAATTTTGTCACATAAGGAATGATTTTTCCATAAAAACTTAAAGTTTTATCTTGACAAGTATTTTCTAAAGTTAGATAAGTTTAGCTCAAGTTTTAGTAATAACACTATATGGGATTTTATCAATGAATACATAAAATAAAATTATCATAAACTCTCTTTTCCAACCAATGAAAAAAAAAGAAAGATTCTTTAAACTTAATTCTTTGTTTAACCAAAAGTTTTCTTAAACTCATATGTAAAGTTTTCATCAACATACTAAGGTTTAGATAAGTTTTACAAAATTGTCAAAGAATAGCCTTTCTAAGGATAAGCTTTATTTAGGAAATAAAAATAATAAATAACTTATAAGATCATTGATATTAACTTTAGAAAAACTTTATAACATATAACCAAGAAATATTTAGAAAAACTACATTTTTCTATACCACTAGAAATAAAGTTGTTGGAATCTTAAAAGATTAAAAGTACTTTTTGAAAATGTAATTATTCTCAAAATTAAGAAATGGAGTTAAAAGAAGGAAATACTTACTAATAAATTTTCCAAACAAAACTAAAAAGGAATTTTTCAAGTCTTAACAATTTTTTTCACTTTTAAAGACACATTGTTTTACAAAATCATTGTTGAGACAATACCACTAAATTCATGCATATAGTTTGAGTCTATGTATATATATATATATATATATATTCAAAGGATTTTTCAACCATACAAAATATCTATATTTTTGTACAAGAGCTCTTAAATGAAGAAAAGTTTGAAAACTCTAGTTTTGAAATCTTGAATTTCCATAACAAATTTGTACGACACTATTTCGAAACCCAAATAACTCGTTTTGATAAAAATAACCTTAGAAATGGATAGATTTTTTCAAGTAGGTAGAAATCGGTATATAATATGAGAAATTTCGAGTTAAAATGAGCAAGTTATGGACATTGTAATATACAAAATAATTATACGTGACAAGTGTTCACAAGCTACCAGATTTCAATATGCCTTTATGTTGATGTTAAAAATAGGTTAAGTTTAATCAATTTCGTGTCAGAACAAGATTGGCATCAATTGAATCAAACTTTGTATTTTCTGCATTTGTACGCCGCCTCCTGGGGAATATACATCGCTGGCGTAGAGATGGCGCAGGATGGGAACAATAGCGTTTTCCTTAATACTAGGAGGAACGCTGCCGGCGTTCACTAAGGTTTTATCTCAACACCGGCATGAAAGCCGCCGGTGTAGGGCAAGGATTTGCCGGCATATGAAGGAAGAGTTGAAATTCTAGGATTCAAAGCCCCGATGATGGCTACCGACGTTCGTGTGAATTTGCTAGCATATGGTGTACGCCGGTAAGATCTGCAAGTACGCAGCCGGCGTAGGGCCGGCATATGACCAAATTTCTATAAATATGAGATGCGAAAAACATTTTCGATAGATTTTCTTTATATTATTTTTTCCTTCGTGTAAGAGAGTTTTGGAGTGTTCTTGGAGATTTATGCTTGAAAAAATCATTGGGAGAGTGTTTTTAATCCAAAGTAAGTAATCTTAACCTTCTCATTTGGATTTTATACAAATTTATACAAGATTCTTAGGGTTTGGTTGAATTTTTATATGATGGTTTTTGAGAGAAAAACCCTAGCACATGTGAGATCAGTGGATTGGTGAATGCGAGAAGGGTTTTAGTCTTTCAAAATAGCAAGTAAATCTCCTCTATTATGGATTCCAACAAAATACGACCTAAACAATCCTTATATGTTCTTTATGTTATGCGAATTAGGTGTTTTGGTGAAAATATTTGGTGATTGTGGAGTTTTGTGCGGTTCCTTGTTATTCTTGAGGATAATTATGGAGTTTGATCGGAATAGACAATGCAATAACGGACATTTCTAAATTAGGTTAGTGTAGATAGGTTGTTTTATGTTAAGTTTGATTTATCTATGAATGTTGGTGATTCGTTATATGTTGATATGTTACAGGTTGAGTTTGGCGTTGTTGTTTGATATCGGGTTTGGGAGTTTGGTGGTAGTGGCTGGTTGTGTTGCGGTTTGGTTTTCTAGTAGTTATTGATGGTTGTCTTTGAATAGTTCAAGTTATCTCCTGAATATAAAAGGTACGACCAATCCATTGTTTGTTGTATATGCTTGTAGGTTAGAATTTTGTGAATGGATGTAGGAACAGAATTTGCATAATGAACTTAATAAATATTCGGCTTAATAATTGTCTGTCTGGTTGTGGTTGGCTTTGACCAGTAGAGACCTGGCAGACAGTAATACTGGTGAGGTACCCTAATGATCTTAATGTGAGGTTGTCCCGAGTGGACTCGTGCTAAGATATGATTCCGATAGAATTTAGGTGTTCAGGGATTGGGATGTTTGGGGAGTACCCACTCATCCATATATGTATATGATTACGTATTTTCAAAATCAGTTGATTGTTTTTAAAGTAGAGTCTGAGTTACTCTAAGTTCATGATTTATGTATACTGGATTCTGAACTGTGTTGTTTTGCTGGACTAAATTAGATAATAAACTGTTGTATGCATTTAGATCAGTTGCATTTATTTATACATGCTGTATGTGCATAATCTTGCTTGAACTAGATTGGATATTATCGTACTGAGCTTCGCCGCTCATTCTGTTATATTTCAGGTGCAGGTGATGATAGTGTGATCTATGATCTATCGGGTTTTGATATAGTCTATGAGGATGGGGATGGTATTAGCGGTCCAAACTACCCTACTGATGACTAGTTGTATAGTCATAGACGACATAGGATGAATTAAAGAAGAATTTTATGTCTGGTTGTTATTCAGTATTAGAATCATATTTTATTCATTGAATTTTTTAGTTGTTTTTGGAGTTTTATATGTGGTAATAGTTTTAGAGTATGGTTCGACTTGTTGACCGACAGTTATGTCAACAATGTCTAGTTTTATGATTATGTAGATCACCTTCTTATCAGATGGTTTATTTATGAGAACCACATGTTTTCTTTTATACCTTGTGAGTTATACAGGTGTTATTCATATTATTTGTGGAAATTGAAGCCTTAGCGTGTCCTATTAAGAGAGGATGTGTGGCAAGTTGTAATGCAAACAGGTTAGGGCGTTATAGACATTTTAAGCTGGGATTTGCATTCATGCGAAGTTTGATGAATTGAATAAAATAGAATTAGAGATTTTGAATAGATCTTGGGTGAAATACTCATTTTGGGTATTTCTTTTGTTTAGGTATCGACGACCAAGACTTCCTTCCCCAAGGATTACTTCGACTCATAGAAGATCGCTATGGACGAGTAGTTTCCTTTAGTTTATGTATTCGCGCGTGTGCCTATAGAATAGAGCACTAATGTTAGGAAAAGATAAGATTGATATGCATACGGGATTATCAGGGAATTATGTATGTGAATCATTATGTGCGATCAATGGATAATAAGTATATCGAAACCCGATTTGTGATTGGTATAAATGTTTCTATGTATGTATTGCTATGTGTGCAATTATTGCTTGATCGCTTTAAATGATTTAATGTCATATTAGAATCCCCATATAATAAATTGCTCATGCAGCTCACTTAGAATATCATTTCGAAATTTTGCTACTACTTCCTAGTGTGGGATCGGAAAGGTAAGCTGCCTAGCTACATCTTGAGGTTTTAAGACGTTCAGGGAATATGACCTCAAGTTGTAATCGAGTTGGATCAATCACTTTGGGTAAAAAAAGCTCGAGGACTAGTAGTACGGTTCGTTGGAACACCAAGACGCGCGTAAACTTTTAAGGAGGTCGTTTGGAGCACAGTTCAAATCATTTCTTAACCACTGATGGAAGGGTAAATTCATCACACATACGAAAGCGGATAGTTTTATGCACTATTTGATCATATGGTTGTTGCATTTCATATTGTCACGTCCCAAAGGGTACCCTAAACGTGACAGTCCACCACACTCGATATTTAAACTCAGGTAAGGCAACCCTAGCCTTTCCATGGTCTGAACATCGGGTTTAAGGCTCACTTTCACATATAGGGACCATACTTTGCTTCGAAATAGTTTAAGGAGACATACATAGCAACAAAAATGTAAATCATAACAGTTACATTGAGATTTATTCTATTACATGATCTAAGGGGCATACCCCTGTCAAAAACATTAAGACTTCTCAAATTCTCTGAGTCTCTTATATTATCCTTCAAATACCAATTTAGGAGACTCCTTTAGAAGTCCGAGCCTATGTCTAGGTCCCGGCCTCATCAAAAGTTCCTTAGTGTCCAAGAGTTATACCTGATGATAGTGGCTCCCCGAAGATAACCATAAGTATTCATACCACAACAGGAAACTATTAGGGTATAAGCTTACAAGCTTAGTGAGGTTTCATTTCCAATAATTAGTACTCAACTATAAAATATAATAGACAAGTTATTAGCAGCCATATGAAATGCACAAACACATGAGCATACAATACATAAAACCATCCAGAAATCTTATGTTGAATGGATTTACGTCCTCCATTCGGGTTAGGTGTTTCAGGTCCATACGACCAATATTTAAATTCTTTTCACTTCTTATTGTGGTTGATACAGTTGCCCAGCGACCACTTTTAAATTTTACTGTGGTTGATACAGGTGCCCACCCACACAAATTTTCAATTCCAGCCTATACGCCATCATTGGAGTTTATAGGCCCCTCGTTGCTCAATTATTATGCCTTCTTCCAACAAAGGTATAATAACCTATGCAATGTGACTCACTATGTGATATGGATGTACAGTTTATTCATATAACCGTGGCATATTAATTAAGTAGATTAAGTGCGATAATAGAGAATTTCAGACAATATAAGTTTATACTAGTTCATACAATGATTTTTCAACAAGTTTCATCTCGATATACTTATCATTCATTCAACCAAGATTAAATCACAAATCATCATAATTTTTTCTTTTCCTAATTCTAATGCCACTACGATTACAAGCATACATGAGCACAACTATTTAAGAAATGAACTCACTTTGCATGGCGCGAAAATCCACTTAATCGTAATTGTCCCCAGGAAAGTCTAGTCCGTCTCCCAAGATTCCTAATCAAAAGAAATAACACTAATGAGTAGTTTTATGAAGTTGGAATGAACCTATAAATTCTATTTTATCAAGTTTGTCAAAATTCGTCTAAGAGGAAATTCCAACTTAAAACAGCCTTAACTTGGTCATTTTAACTCGGAATTTCGCATATAATATACCGTTCCTATCTACTTCGAAAGATCTATCTATTCCTAACACTATTTCAAGTTTCAAAAATGTTT
>JAMXBD010003370.1:0-123853 GCA_024138025.1 Combretum micranthum | reverse complement strand
TAAGTGAACACTGTATATAATCTTTATGTCAAACGAGGAAGGAATGAATAGATGCTCATGTTAGGTAAACGAACTATTAGTTTTCATTGTATCATATCAATATCGGTTTTAGTATCAATTCAATTTAAAAATGGCACTAGAATAATATTAAACCCAGTATACCCCATCAAGCAATCTCATTCTTTTCATTTTAATTGTTTAAGAAATGGATATTAGGTCAATTCATTTCAAACCATAAGCTAGTGGTGTGACTTATGTCTTCATTAGATAATTTCTTGTGTCAAATAATGAATAAACATTATATATGAGCTTTATTTATTTTGTGGAAGTTCGAGCTTTAATATAAATTTCATTTAAATGTAGGCATTTTTGAAATAATGATCAATTTAAAAAAATAAATTTTTAAATTGTGAATCAATACTATTTGGCTCAATTGGTTTTGTTTATAACGCTATTCTCACGTGTAAAACATCCACCAAACAAACCCATCAGGATGCATGATTAAATAGATATGACAATAATAAAGGCATATTCCAATATAGGACATCTTCGCAACAGAAGGAGATCATTTGATAGCATGATCAATTAATTTAGACTAAGTATCTGTTTGAATTGTCTGATTTTCATTTATATCATATCTGAATCTGATTCATATTTGTATCTTATCTATATTTGATCTATATATGGTTAGTTTGATCTGATTATGAATAAAAATGTCTGTTTTTTGTTTGTATTTATTTTTTTCATAAGAAATCTGCTTAAAAATAATAAAAATAATAAGATGTCAATAATCTTTATAAGACAACCAAATAGACCCTAGCTTGGATAAAGTGCTTACCTTGTCATCAATGAATTTAGCCCAAAAACGTGCTTTGGCTCTGTCAAAAGGGTCTTCAGGCAAGAGAGGTTATTCTTCCCTATCTCATCTATGTATTCTAAGATCAATTGGGATTCAGCAATTGATTTTCTCTTATGGATAAGTACTGGAATCATATTGTGGACAAGTTGGACTCAAGAAGTAAGTTGCTCTTGTTGAAAAGGTCTTCTTCAATGTACACATACTCTATACCTTTCAATTTAAGGGTTAACTCTACTCTTTTACTAAAAAGGATGGACCAAAAGCCTAGGATCTTTACTTCTTTCGCCATGGAAGCTTGTGTGTGTGGAGAGATCGATTCGACCTTATATTTGCTTGTTTATATATGAAAAAAGTTCACATAATGTCTCACAGTGTCTTATTTGATAGCGAAGGAAAGAAAAGTAAAAATCATTGATGAAGGAAAGGTTGGAAAAATCAAATCATCAGTTTTTGGAAGCTTGTGCGGGTGTAGTCTGTTAATGACGTGTAATTTAATTTATGCGAAACCGACTTCTATGGCTCTACTTTCTTTATTATTTATTACATATCTATTTGATTATTTTATTTATGTTTGAACATTCGTAGAGGAAGCCAAACTAGTTCACTTCAAGTTCTTAACCAAGAAAGTAAGGTTTTTTTTCAAATTTGAACTTTACCATATTAGCTCAATTGAACTACATTAAACTTAAAAATTAGTTGTATTTTAATTGAAGTCAGATATTAGTATCAGCTAGAAATAAATGTATTTCACATTTCTTCAAGAGATCGATTTTTGTCTAATTTAATCGATCAAATCAAAGCTCAATTGGTGCTACTTTTAAGTTGAGTTTGGACTAAAAAATTCTAAACTCGATCAAATTTAAGTAAAACTTTAGCTAATAAATTTTGAATCAACTTTAAGTTTGAATATAACTATGATTAAACTTGTTTATAGTATACTAGCAAATGATATATGCGGGATGCTTGTGCTTAAAATAATAAAAGCCTTAGAAAATTATGTTGATTTTACAATTAAATTGTGAAGATTTTATTTATAAATAATTGTAGAACATTTTAAAAAATTTAATTATATGAATTATTTGATTTTGCTGTTAAGTTGTAAAATTATTCATAATTATATATATATAAACCTTAAAAAGTTAAAGGTAGTTCAAATATCTATAGAAATTTATGGTTTCTTTTTTTGTTATTTATTACGTGATATATCATATGAGAACCATATTGCAAGAAAAAAAATTACTATAAATCAACATCCCTATCACTAATCTTTTATTTGTATATATATGTAATGTAAGTCTAACATTTTCTATAATTTGTAAAGAACTTGCAAGTGTGAGCATAATAAAGGTAATGTGTGAGAAAGAAAAAAATTCTCACTATCATAATTTCATAGGGTCTACAAGTCCAATTTTTTTCCTGAAAACTTTTTTTTTTTTTTCATTTGAGAAAAGAAAGATTATTTTAATTCAAAGAGTAAATGAAAGATAGCATTGAAATTTGATAAATGTTTTAGTAATTAGATTGAAATAAATTCATTTCTAATAGATAATTAACAAATATTGGTATTAATGTCATTGAAACTTAATATTTATAGTAAATATAATGAGACAATAAATGATTCAAAATTAAATTATTAATAAAAAATGGTATTAATAGATTTTAAAACGTAACCAAAACATGCTTTATTAGTTTAATTAATATAAAATACATCTTTAAAAAACAATTTTTTAAAAACTCCATAGATATTAATGGAATTGTTATTAATTAATGATAATTGAAAATAATAATTATTACAAATTTAATATATAGATTAATAATTTAAATTTTTGAGTTGTTATGGAATTAGCAATAGTGAGAATTGAAACGTGTTATTAACAAAAAAAAAAAAAAGGATTGGTAAAGTGTGTGTGTATGTCAACATGAAAAAGAAAAACCTTATGTCATGTTTACCACACAGAATAATGAAATAAAATAGAATGGAGCAAATGAATTATATAACAATAAATTCATTCTCTTTTTGGATACATTCAATATAATGTAATTTACCAAAAAAGCCTTAAACAATTAAAATAGATAATAAAAAATGTGGGAAAATAAAGAGATAAGGAAATTAGAAAACATTAATAAAAGTAAAATGGAATCATGAATATGAAATTTGACTTCTCAACGGTATAATTAAATTCCACTCCAAAGTCGGAATCATTGATTATTGTTTCTAACAATAATTCTAAGTATGCGAAATAAGCAAAACTCGTAATCAGATTCCACAAATTCATTTGTGTATTGCAAATGTGACAACAAAGTATTATCTTTTTCAATAATATTATAGATGAACATTATCCTTTTTGAATGTTTATAATTATAAAATGGTAATTCTAATAATCTTAATTGTTCATCTCTCTATTATTCTTGTTGAAAAAAAAATCTCCATTATTCTTAATATTCTTATTTCATTTTTTTATTGTTTTTAAAATTTTCAACATTATTCCTTTAAATTCTCTTAATGAATTAAAATAAACAAAAAATTGATTTAAAATAAAAAGCATGACAATAAGAAAATGGATACATTAATTAAAATTGGATATCTTAGGATACATTAATCAAATTTAGTTGTTTGATTATTAAGACATAATAAAATAAAATATTTTAGTGTTCATAATATTACTTAATAATTATATTAATATCTATAGATTCGCCTTTGTGAATCCTTAACTAAAAAATTGGTGAATTCTAACCTAAGAAAAAGTATAGTCATCGTAAACAATATATATCAAACCAAGAATTTATTAGTAAGAAACATGAGTTGATATCGCTTCATCGAGAAAACTTAACCACCTTGAAGTAACCTAATGGATCTAATTGCGTTAATACCTCTAGCATAGATGGGCTACACTAACACCTAAGGCAGGTGGATGGTTAGAAGACGCTACACCACATTCTAGTTATAAAGGTAGAAGAATTAATGATAGATAGTGATCGAAGTGATTTTCACAACATAAAGAAAAATAGAAAAGATAACTATCACAAAGGAATTAAACAAGTTTAAAAACAATCACAAAGAAATTTTGGGTTACAATGAAGATGAGCCATTAAATAAATTCCCATCGAGGAAGGATTCCCCACACAAGTAGATCATGTGAAACTCAACGTTGATGCAATCCTAGATGTAGAATGTAAAGTCTGTGGAGTAGGTGGTTGTTTTCGTAATAACAATGGCCATTGAATCAATGGCTTTGGAAAACTGATTCATGCAAGCACTCCCTTGGAAGTAGAAATCTAGGCTATCTACTAGGATCTACACTATGGAAAAGAATTGCAAATAATGAATATCACTATTGAATCGGATTGCCAAAATGCTTTAAAGTGGCTCATTGCACCCCAAGTCTGTATGGACTATTTACCTAACTTTGTTGTTCTTCGTAGACAACTCATCTAGATGATAGATCGGTTTAGCTATTATGGACACCTAAAGAGAGCAATATAGTCGCGCATGACTTAGCTCAGAAGCTCGCTAAAGCTAGGACGAATCTCTTTTTGCTGATTCTATCCCTTTAGATTTCTTTAATCTTTGCTCTACTTTTGTCAAAAACCTGCTAATAAGCTCATGTTATAACTTAGTAGGATCGAGTGCAGTTGTTCGCACTCCCCTTTTGGATCTTGATTAAGCTTGGATAGTTTGTTTCTAGCTTGTACGAACTCTTATATAGCTTCCTCAATGCAATATTTGGCAAAAAAAAAAAAAAAAATCATTATTTCTTTCATTAGCCAATAGTCATAAATGCAATATTAAATTTGTTTCTTTAACTAAAATTAATAAATATAATATTATATAGGCTAAAAATTAATATAAAAAACTATTTGAGAAAAATGTGCAACAATAAAAGGTTTTGAAATTAATTATAATTGAGAAAAATGAATAAATAAATGTTGAGAATATTGAAATATAAAACTCATATTAAGAAAATGTATTAATATTAATGTAATTAAAATTTGCAATATACATTTAAATGAAAAAGAAAATGAAAAAACATAGAATCCTTAAAAGTAGAAGATGAAATAAAGAATCATTACAATCTATTCTTTTTCCTCTATGTCATACATAATTTTAACATAATTGAATTGAAATGCAACACAATAATAAAAATAAAGAATAAATAAAATAAAAACCTAAAAATAGAAGATGTAACCAAGAATCATTACAATACATTTTTCCCTTTATGCTATACATAAGCAGTGTACAACAATCCAAATTTACATGGACTAATCCGTAGTCATGAATCCTCCTTCTCACGATTAAGATCTGTCTTCTAATGGTCTTTATCTAAAATCATCTGCTTATTCTATCTACAACATTTGAGTTGTAGTGGCCTTAGATTACCTAATCATGTCTCATTGTTCCAGCATGCATTCATATTTGTAACCATATCTCTAACCAGTATAGATGAGTCACGACGACAACTAGGATAAAAGTGAAATAACCATGAAATTTCCAACTTATATTTTATATGTGTGTATTGAATTTATACATGCTTTTGATATGTATTGAATATGATTTGTGTTCATGATGAACTATGTGTTTTATTATTGTGTTAAATATTCAAATACTCTAGAATTTATTAAATATTTAGTTCATAAAATTTAAATTGCATTAACATGTAAGAATTATATTTGGAATGTATTAAAATAAGTAAATAGATCCATGTACATAAGCCTTATCATAGCATAATTCTTTCACCTTAAAGGGAGCTTAAACACAACATTAATTAACCAAAGACAAGTTCATTAATTAGCTAGTGATAAGTCATTAAATCCCCCTAACCTCTTATGCCTCAAAAGTCAAAACTTGAGATAATATCAACTCAAATAGTGCAAAATTCGTGCACAATTTTCAGACCTCCTAAACAAGCCTCCAAAAGCTTCAAAACACAATTTTCTTCTTCTCCAAAGCTCTCCCTGGATCTATATAGATAAGCCTTTCATCTTCTACAATTTCCACCATCAAAAGCATGCTAGAGGATCACAAAACCAAGGTCTAAAGTTCTATTGGTAAGTATGTTTTCATGTCTTCAAAATATGCAAGTTCATTGTTTTTTAGCAATAGGTTTTAAGCTTAAATTTGTGTTTGAGGACTTATATGCTTTGGTGGTTGTATGAGAAGTGTTTTGTTGTTATAGGAGTTAGTTGTATATGTAGTATAAGAGATTAGAAGTGTTGAGAAATGCAAATGGTTGATGACTAAATGTTGGGTGTAGTGATATGGGGTTTGAAGTATGATTTGTGTATGATGATTTGGGTGGAGAGTTTGATGTTTTGAGTTGGAGTTTATGTTGTTTGAATAATATAATGAACATATAACAATCTTTGGGAAGTTTATACTAAGTTTGAGAATTTTTGAAAGTGAACAAAGTTGTAATAAAACATGGGAAATCAAAAACATTTTCGTATAGGCTAAATTTTGGTCGTACGCAGGCATCTGGGGCTTCTACGCCGTCGGCTTATAGGCGTGTTGGAAGCGAATAGAGTTAAATTTGTTAAAGCCGTTTGAACGCCGCCGGCTTTCGCTGAAAAAGTCAGCCGGCGTTCATTTTTTTCACATTGTACGCCGGCTACTGGGAATCCAAAGCCGCCGCGTAGAGTGAGAAGCTACTAGCGTACATGGATACGCTGCCGGTTTCTACCTCTCTGTAAACTTTTGGAAATTTGAATTTTGCATTCTGCACCGGTTCAAAGCCGCCGCGTAGAATGAAGACAGCCGGCGTACCCTTGAATGCTGCCAGCGTTGTATGTTGATTTTCAGAGTGTTGAATACCGATTCAAAGCCGTCGGCTTTGAATGCCGACGTATCCCCTGCGCTTTTGAATTTTAAAAACTTTCTTCAAAATTTTTCGAAGTTTGATATATAATCAATTAAGTATTTGTTAAGTGTTCTATGATATAATAGGATGTTTAGATGCTTTATTATGACTTTGTATTAATTTATTTGAATTTCTTTGATTAATTGTATTTTCAACTAGTTAATTAGTGCTTACGCTAAGTGTGAAATTTAATGTTGTTTTAAACAGTGATAGATTCTCGCCCAGCTAACCCCGTTAATTCCCGAACTATCTCAGGTACGTAGTGACTTGCTTGTATGTTTGTTAGGATAGGCATACTTAAATTTGATATAAATTCTAAATGACTTAAATATTGCTTGAATTGCTTGTGTTTTCACCGTTGAATCCGGTCTGAGAAGCAGTAACTTATCATGATGCAATGATATGTTAATGTATGCGCTTAGGCCAATGGTCATGATGCAATGACTAAGCTCGGCAGATAATCGATAGTAAATGTAGTAACTAAGCAACATTTACTTATTCTTGAAAAGAAATAGTATAATTTAATTCAATGTTTATGGAAGCATGTGAATTAATTTATATTATGGATTGAGTTAAGTGAAGTTGGGCAACGGCTATATAACCTATATGAGATTATTCTTTTCAGTGTAACGTTATCTAGGAGATATAGATATTCGGGCTATCTATATCAACCCCCTGAGCGTCGTGAGCATTACTCAGGATCCCTAGAATCTCATGGCTTGTCCCGGAGTTTGAATACTCCAATGATGATTTGATTAATGAATACCAAAGATTGATAAATGAAACATTAGTGTTGCATTGCATTAGTCTAGGTATGATTGTCACTACGCTTTTGAGTGTTGTTGCTGTGTACTGGGCCTTTGGCTCACTATTGCTATTTTTTAGGTGATGATGACTGTTATGATGATATGGGCTATGGGTCGGATTAGAAGAAGTTTATGGATGAGTGGGGCGAGTAGGAATCGAGTGCAAGATGGCAAAGAAGAAAACTATTGAACAAGTTGTTTGATTCAATTATGTATTTTGTATTTTGAATAGAGGCTTGTTAGTTAAGTCTTGTTTGTATATAAGACTTAAAGTCTATTTTTTCTTGTTTTGTAGAAAAAACTTATGTAAGTTTTGTTGTGTCATGTGTTTGACACAAAATTATAAATTATTTCTTTAAAAGCTCTATATGAATAGATTACTCAAGTGAGTAATCCATTTGTAAAAAGTTTTTATATCAAGTTGTAGTGGGATTAAACAAACAATTCACATAAATTGTTAGATTTATGACAAGCTTACATATAATAGAAAATATTATAATCTGGTTGGGGACTTGACTTGCTAAATCTTAAGGATTGGTGGATCGGGTCTTTACAAAAAGGATGGTTAGAAGAGGTAACACCATCTTCGAACCTGTAAAGATAGAAGAATTGATGTATAAAATAGTGGAAGTGATTTTCATGGTATGAAAAGGAAATAGCAAAATGTGTCTTGAAAAGAATTAGTAAATTTAAACAGCAATAATGATTCTTTTCTTTAGTTAATATTCTTAAATGCAATGATGATTTTATTTCATTAAATAAAATGATCAAATAATAATATTAGAGAGATTAATAATTATCATATAAAACTGTATGCTAAAAATATGTGACGAATGAAAGGGTTTTGACTTAAATTATATAGATTATAAAGATTAAATATTTATAAAACTATCCTTTTTTTTTAATTTAAAAACGTGTTGCTTGGATAGATTTTTTTTTTCCCTAAACTATATCTTTTATAATGCACTGAGTATAGTGATTCGATATGGATTAAAAAAAAAACTGAGAGCGTAACCCAACCAAATCGTAGTTTTTAAGTTTTTATTCTTTTTGTTATTTGGATAAAAAACAATAAAAAATAAATAAATAAAAGTGACTAGAAACAAAATGTTGTGATGATATGGAGAATGACTAGATCAAACAAAAAGACCTAAAGGAGCAAAGAAGATATTTAATTTTGAGTAAATGTGTTAATTGATATGATTAGGTATCTTAACTTTAAATTTAACCATTTTATTATCTAGACAAACTGTTTGCATAGACTGCTGATACCGAGATAACACTGTTGAAAAATTTCCATATGGTGAATTGTCAACAAGTGTACAACCACATCTCATGCATCCAATTTAAAAATATTATTTGTACCCTAGGTGAAAACATGAAAGTAATTTTCCAAGGGGGAAAAAAAATTCAAATGACAACAATGAACTTCTGTTAACGTTATCTCTTAGCAAAAGAAGTTGGGAATGAGAGTAGTGAGCAGATACATTCATGTTGGGACGAAAATCCTCCGCTTCACAAACGCTTTGACCTCCACACGTGAACCCTCTAACAATCTACAATACTTTAAGGTTTCTTGGGTCTGTCACTGCAAGAATGTTTCGTGAACTATAAGCCCCATTCTATAAATTAAGACTGATGAAGGCTTTGTCTTGGCATATTGGCATTTCAATTGCTCTCTTAAGGTTCCAACTTCACCAATAAGGTTTCCAATCGACGAGGATTTAAGTGTATGCGTTAGGTAGGATCTCGTTTCTCTTTCACCTAAGATTTCCTTGTTACTTTTCGTTTGAACCCAACATTAGTTTAGCCAAAGTAAAGTTTTCCCCTTACTTTCCCTAACCATCTTACATTAATTGGGGTTAAATGTCAGGTAAGGTTGAAGCATGATTTAAATTGTTTTGAAATTAAAAAAAAAAAAAATAGTAGGGCACAATTTCATACGTAGATTTTTTTTTTTTCCCGACGAAACAATAGATGGAAGAATAAACGCATGTGAAAAGTTTATCTAGCTAAGTATCAAGTTTAATTACTTAATTGCATATTTTATCAAAATTTGTATACTATTCAAAATATTTACCCTTCATTTTTTATTGTGAAAGTGGAACCTTTTGAAATGACAGTTTATGATAAAAGTTTTTCTTTCTAAGAAAATTTTATGATTGTATCATCAATTTGAAAGGATTAATCTCATTACGATCGAACTGCTCACTCCGTACCTAACTGTGACGAACCACTAAAATAGTTAATGTTATTGAAATAACCATGAAATTCCCAATTTATATTCTATATGTGTGTTAATAAATTTATACATACTTTTGATATGTATGAATATGATTTTTTTTTTTCATGATGAATTATGTTTTTATTATTATGTTAAAATATTGAAATATTCTAGAATTTATTAAATATTTAGTTCATAAAATTTTAATTGTATTCATATGTGTAATTTATGATTTGAATGTGTTGAATTAAGTGGAGGAATGCATGTAACTAAGTCCTTATGTAGCAGAATTTTTAGGCAAAAAATAAAGCTATTAAACACTCATTAAGGCCTTAAGACAATGTCATTAAGTAACAAAAGGTTAAGTCATTAATTGCCTTAATTACAAATGCCTCAAAAGTCAAACAAGTAGATAATATCTACTCTTCAAACTTAAATTTTCGGGCAAAATTTCAGACCTTAGCCAAACCCTTTCTCTAAGCTTCAAAACACCTCTTAACCCTCTCAAAAGCTCCTCCAAGGTGGCATAAGATTAAGCCCTTCATTTTCCATCACTTTTACCACCAAAAGATTGCTAGAGGACCATTAAACTAAAGCCTAAAGTTCTATTGGTGAGTTTGTCTTTCATGTCTTAATCTTATGCATATATGTGATTTCTTGATAATAGGTGCTTATGCTAAATATGAGAAATGATGTGTTCTATATGTTAATGGTAGTTTAAGTAGTATATTAAGGCTACAAGAACTTATAGTATATGTTTTATGTGTAGCAAGAAGTATGGGTGTTGTTGAATTTGGGAAGAAGATAATTTGGGTAGTTGAAGTGTGGATTTGGAGTTTGAAGTATGATAAGTATTAGAAGTGTTTGAAGTGTTGTATGAAGTTTGCATAAGGTTTAGGACATGTTAGGAGTTGAGAAAAGTTGTTTTTTTTTTCAAGTTAAAAGTGTTAAAGTTTGAAAAATTTCGTATAACTATCACTACACCTGTCAAAACACCCCTGTTGCCAAGGGTAGTGCTCTCGGATCAAAATATCATTTCCCCTGAGTTGAAACGGCCTCCAAAACACCCCGTTGCCAAGGGTGTAGTGTCCAAAACACCCCTGTTGCCAAGGGTGTAGTGCTCTCGGATCAAAAATTTCACTTCCCCTGAGTCAAAACGGCCTTCAAAACACCCCGTTGCCAAGGGTGTAGCGCTCGCGGATTTCTTCCCTGACGCGATACTGTTTTGTAAATTGATCATAACTTTTTCATACGAACTCCGATTTGAGTGATTCAAATTGCGTTAGAAAGCTTAAAAAGATCTACAACTTTTGTGTTTTGAGTTTTTACAAAATAAAAACTTATCAAGGCCGAATTTTCGTTTCTTTCCAGCTGATATATTTTCCAAACAAAGTTAAAAACTTGTTTTTGTTTGTTTTATGTGTATTTGCTTTAACAAATGGATCTTTTAGACTAAAATGAGATAGATATATGATAATTGATGTGTTATGATGATCGAGTAATATAATTAAGCATGATTTAAGGATATTTGTATGATTTAATAAATTATTGATTATCTTTACTTGTTTTAGGATCTTGTGATAACTTATTTGAATGTATTTGTATGGTTATGTATGAGATTAGTTGAAATGAGTTTAAACTAAGTGTGAATTGTGATAATTCTTGTTGAACAGTTATTGATCCTCGCTTGGCCACCCCCATTAATTCCCAAGCTAATACAGGTACGCAGTAACTTGCTTGTATGCTTGTTAGGATAGGCATACTTAAATTTGATATAAGTTCTAAATGACTTAAGTATTGCTTGAATTGCTTGTGTTTTCACCGTTAAATCCGGTTCGAGGAGCGGTAACTTATCATGATGCAATGATAGGTTAGTGTAGACGCTTAGGCCAATAGTCATGATGCAATGACTAGGCTCGGCGGATAATCGATAGGAATGTATAACTGAGCAACATTTACTTACTCTTGAGAGGAAATAATATAATCTAATTCAATGTTTATGGAGCATGTGAATTGCTTTATATTATGGATTGAGTTAAGTGAAGCTGAGTAACGGCTATATAACCTGGATGAGATTATTATTTGCAATGTAACGTTATCTAGGAGATATAGGTATTCGGGCTACCTATACAACCCCCTGAGCGTTGTGAGCATTACTCAGGACCCCAGATATCCTCAGCTTGTCCCGGAGTTTGAATACTCCAGTGTTGATTTGTTTAAGAAATATTAAAGAAAGATAATGAAGCAATTGTTTTTGCATTGCATTGGTATAGGTGTGTATGGCTTCGCTTTTGTTTGTGTTGCTGTGTACTGGGCCTCTGGCTCACTTTTGCTATTTTCAGGTGTTGATGATGATTGTTATGATGATATGGGATTCGGGTCAGATTGGGAGAAGTTTATGGACGAGTGGGATGAGTAGGACCCTGTGGCGAGAAGTTTTTGAAGAAAGTTTTATTTCATGTGTTCGTTTAACAAATGTATTTTGTATTTTGGGAATAGAGGCTTGTTAGTTAAGCCTGGGTTGTATTAAAAGACTTAAAGTCTATTTTCTTCATTTTGTAAGACTTATGTATATTTTGTTGTGTCCTATGCTGGACACAAGGATGTAAATATTTCCTTAAACTATTTTATGTAAATAGATTACTCAAGTGAGTAATCCTTTTGTAAAAGCTTTTATAACAAGTTTTAGTAGTTTTAAACAAACAATTCACATAACTGTAGATTAGGACAACCTTCCATATAATACGAAAGTATTATATGTGGTTGGGGACTTAACTTGCTAAGTCTTAAGGATTAGCAGGTCGGGTCTTTACAGTTGGTATCAGAGCCTGTTTATGTAAAATTGTTTGTTTAAAATAGGAGACTTGACCTTAGATACGGTGAGATTAGCATGGCTTGAGTCTAGGATTGCTTGAATGGTGTGTTATGCTTGAATGTTGTTTTATTTTTAATATTAACTAAATTCAAGATTAATCTGACATTGCATTAATTATCATATGTCATGTGTATATTGTATGTCATTTAAAGATGGATAGGTCAAGGAGAATCACTAGACAGACTTCAGATCGGGAGAATATGCCTCCTCCTCAGTATACTGCTTCAGCATCTACAGCTTCTACTATCCCAGCTTCGACTTCGACTCCATCACCAGCTTCAGCCTCTACTACCCAGGATCCTCCACAACCACAAGCGCCACCTCAAATGCCTCCTCCGATGCCTCCATATCCTCCTATGCCTCAGATGCCAGTAGGAGATACAAGTACTATGTTCAATTTGTTCCGGGATATGTTTGCAATGGTTCAACAGTATCAACAACAACAACAATTCATGCAACAATATAATCCATCAAATGTGAGGCAAGAACCTAATGTACAAGTAGGAGACCGATATGATCAAGTGAAGCTGCATGACTTTGTCAAGCTAGTACCTGAGTTTGATGGTATTACCATGGATCCAATTAAAGCTGAAGGATGGATAATAGAACTTGAGAAAGCTTTTGCTGCTTGCCAAGTACCCGATGATAGAAAAGTTGATTTGGCGATTTATATGATGAAGCAAGATGCATATAATTGGTGGATGCTGAATAGTGAAGGATTTGCAAGACCAATTCTCTGGAATACATTCAAAGATGCTTTCTTCTTGAAATATATTCCATCGACCGTGAGGGAACAAATGATTTCTAAATGGTTGAGTTTGAGACAAGGGAATATGAAAGTGGATGAGTATTATGCGGAGTTTTGCAGGTTGCTAAGGTTTGCGGGAACGAATACAACGACGAAAAATGAAAGTTCAAAAATTCCAAGATGGGTTGAATATGGAATTGAAGAGTGAAGTTAAGAAGTTTCAACTTACGACCTTATCAGAATCTGTAGTGAAGGCAAGACTGTTAGAGCAACTATCAGATGATAATAAGGTTCAAGGAGATAGAAGAGCTACTTTTCTGGGAAAGAGATCTACAACTTCATACACTCCTTATCCAAGATATGACAGTATTGATAAAGGTAAAAGACCATATTTGGGAAAGAAGCCTAGTTCGGGACAATTTGTGAAGACTTCTATGTCTTCTACTCCTCTTGACAAGAGGTACTAGATGCTTTGGACCCCATGATTTAGCTCAGTGTAAATGGGCTCCAGGAGCATGTTTTGCATGTGGAAATATAGGTCATCGAGCTTCTGATTGTAAAGATCCAAAGTTGAAGCCTATATTCTGTGCATATTGTAAACAGAGAGGACATCATGTGATGAATTGTAAGGAGAAGCCTAGAACCGATGGTCCTAATGTAGGAAAAGGAACAACTGCTGCTAGAGTGTTTGCCCTACAACAGTATGAGAAAGCTCCTTCAGGATACATTAGCAGGTACCATAAAGATTGCAAATCATACTGCATATGCATTGATAGATACGGTGCTACTCATGCGTGTTTAGCTGAAAGCTTTGTGAATGAGTGTGGTTTGTATTCTGAAGTGTTGCTTGATAGAATGATGAGTGTTAATACTACTCTTGGGGTGCAAACTAAGAAACCATGTGTTTGTAGAAATGTTGATGTTGTGATTTCTAATATAAACATGCCCATTGATATGCTGGTTTTGCCTTTAACTGATTTTGATGCTATTTTGGGAATGAATTGGTTAAATCTGTATAAGGCTACCATAGATTGTAAGAGGGCGGAAGTGAGTTTTGAGTTGAAGAGTGGAAGAGTGACACATGTCTTGGAGAGAAAAAGACCGACTTGTATGTATACTATGGAGTTATGGGAGAAGAGTAGTGAAGAGATTGGAGTGGATATGGTGTCAGTGGTGAAAGAGTTTGTTGATGTTTTTCCTGAAGAATTACCGGGGTTGCCGCCTGATAGGGAAATTGAGTTTGGAATTGATTTGATACCAGGAACAACACCAATATCTAAAGCTCCATACCGAATGGCTCCTGCAGAATGAGAGAATTGAAAAGCCAGTTAGAAGAGTTGCAGACATTAGGATTTATTCGCCCGAGTATTTCTCCTTGGGGCTCCAGTATTATTTGTGAAGAAGAAAGATGGAAGCTTAAGAATGTGTATAGATTATAGAGAGCTAAATCAGGACAATTAAGAACAAGTATCCACTTCCCCGAATTGATGATTTATTTGACCAGTTGAGAGATGCTGCAGTGTTCTCCAAGATAGATTTAAGATCTGGATACCATCAACTCAAGATTAAACAACAAGATATTCCCAAGACGGCTTTCAGAACGCGATATGGACATTTTGAGTTCTTGGTTATGTCTTTTGGTTTGACAAATGCCCCTGCTGCATTTATGGATTTAATGAACAGAGTATTTAAAGATTATCTGGATTGGTTTGTCATTGTTTTTATTGATGACATACTGGTATATTCAAGAAGTGTAGAGGAGCATGAACAACACTTGAAGCTAGTTCTTCAAAGGCTAAGGGAAAGGAAGCTTTATGCCAAATTTAGTAAATGCAAGTTTTGGTTGAAAGAAGTGGCATTCCTTGGTCATATTATTACAAAGGAAGGAATATCTGTGGATTCGGAAAAGATTGGAGCTATTTTGGATTGGCCACAACCTACAAATGTTACTGAGGTACGTAGTTTTCTGGGTTTAGCAGGCTACTATCGAAGATTTGTACAAGGATTTTCAAAGATTGCTTCTTCATTGACAAAGTTGACTAGAAAGCATGTGAAGTTTACTTGGAATGAAGATTGTGAGAAGAGTTTTCAAGAGTTGAAACAGAGGTTAGTATCTGCACCTGTTTTAGCACTTCCAGTTAGCGGGAAGGAGTTCGTTGTGTATAGTGATGCATCTATACAAGGATTAGGATGTGTTTTGATGCAAGATAACCGAGTAATAGCTTATGCTTCAAGACAATTGAAACTCCATGAAAGGAATTATCCAGTTCATGATTTGGAGCTTGCTGCAGTGATACTAGCATTGAAGCTTTGGAGACATCACTTATTTGGTGAGAAGTGCAAAATCTTTACCGATCACAAAAGCTTGAAATATATCTTCACTCAAAGAGAATTGAATATGCGCCAAAGAAGATGGCTTGTGTCACGCCCCGATGGGTACCCTAAACGTGGCAGTCCGCCACATATGATATCAAGGCTTAGGAATGGCTACCTTAGCCATGCAAAAGCCTTAGTATTATATGTAAGGCGTCTAACACGGTAATAGGAGACGCTTTTGGGAAGCATAGTATAAGCATGTAAAGAATAACATACAAGAATTCAGAAATAAAATTATATCATAAATAGGTTTGATACATAACTTCTTAGGGGCATTCCCCCGCTGAATCCAAGGATCGTATAAACCTCCTAACTTTCAAATTTAAAGATTTCAAAGGAATTCTAATCTAAGTCTTTGAGTAGATTTCCTCCAAAAGCTTTAACATCAAAACGTATCGATACGGTGGCCTCAAGCTCAAAAATAGGTGTTCCTGAGAATACAGATATCTATAGGGTATAAGCTATGGGCTTAGTGAGTAAATCCCAAAAATTCATACTCGAAGAAATTTAACAATCAAGTTTATTATTCAATCATATGAAATGAAACAATCACGTGAGCATACAAGACATATGACTTTCCGGGAATCATATGTTGAATGAATTTACGCCCTTCATTCGGGGTTGGGGATTCAGGCCAATTACAGCCACAACTTTTAAAAAACTTTTATAGATCTTACCGGCTCCTATACGCCATCAAAAACTTGTAGTTTATTACAGGCTCCTACTAGCCATCAAATACTTGTAGTTTATTACAGGCTCCTACTAGCCACTCACATGATATACCGGTTCTGTCTACCACCACTATTATACACTTGTCCCACCAATTGTATAGTAGTGAATGCAATGTGACTCAACATATGAAGTGCATGAGTAATTTCTTTAATTAAAGTCTAGTAGTTACATTTAACTTCTTTCAAGTGATCAATCAATTTCAAACATTTCAAGATACTAATTCTCATACAACTTATTACAAACAAATCGAGTTTCGATATACTTAGTATTCTTTCAACATATTATCATACACTTCCTTTTTATTTTTCTTAAATTCTAGTGCAACTAATTTTACAAGCACAATCAAGAGTATGAGAAAAATCAACGGGAAGTAACTCACTCGGCCATGAAGACACCGTTCTTGAATCGGATGGGTCGTTCGGAAATTCCACTTAATCGTAGTAATCCTCGGGTACGAACACTCCTCCTCGGGATTATCTAATCAAGAAGAATACCCAAAATGAGTATTTATGAAATTCTTCTTCTTGAAAATTCTAAACTTTACTTAAAATCGTAGAAAAATCGTATAAGGGGAAATTCCAACTTAAAATGACCATAACTTGCTCATTTTAACTCGGAATTTCGCGTATAATATGTCGTTTTCTACCTACTCGAAAAGATCTACGCATTTCTAAGCTTATTTTTACAAAACTAAGCGTTTAGGTTCCGAAAAGGTAGCGACCAGATTTGCCACGAATTTGTAACCACTTGTTTTTTTCTTGTAAACAAAGCTTATTTGAAAAGAAATATTTCAATTACTTTGTAAACTTTTTGAAAGGTATATACATTTTGTAACGACTCATAACATATGTATGAAGTAAATGAAATTGTCTCAACTTGTAAAATTAAGTCTTTGAACTTGAGATTCTATGGAATATTTATTTTACTTTTGAAAGCTCTTGAGTTTTGAGATGAATATTTAACTTCTTTAAATTCCTAAGGTGTGGTTTCATTTTTCAAAACTTGGATTCAAAAGTAGTAAAATGATATTTTTATTTCTTGTAATGATTTCAAAAGAATTTCTACTTCTTGATGAAAGATGAGTTTTCATAAAACCTTTGTTTATGTAAGAATAATTATTTCCATGCATGTTCATCATTTTCTATTTTAATTTAGGAAAGTTCTTTGAAAAAAAACTTCTTCATTTATTTGTTGAGACAAAAACATTATGTTCATGCATGAATATGAATCATAAACTATAGAAATATAAAGGAACATAATAATTAAAGCTTAAGTAAATAAATCAAGTATTGGGACCTTAGCTTCTTCAAGGTACCCCGGGACTAAGAAAAGACTAGTCCCGAAAAGAAAAGAATTGTTTTGACTTGATGAGGACAAGTCTAAGACTAGAATGACTAGTCTTAAAATTAACTTGAATTTAAATAACTTGGAATGAAGTAAATAAATTGCATGAAGGTAAATAAATTGTAATACAATGAGCTTATATGCTCTAAATAATATTTATAGCTATATAGATATATTAGATAGAATAAATAAAGGAATATAAGAAATAAAGGAACATAATAAAACATAAATGATCATGGAGGAATTTTGATTATGAACAAAAACAAAGCATGAACCTAATGTTGCTTTCTTAACCTTCATGGTTTTAGAAAACACACACTAAGCTCATACTAAGTAAATGAACATGAAGAAATCTTGAGAATTTCTTACCTAAAGAAGCTAAACTTAAGAGGACTTCTTGAAGAACTCTTGAGAGAATTTGAGAGATTTTGAGAGAGTAACTTTAGAGAAGAAGAGGTGTGAAAGAAGTGAAGGTATGAAGGGGTATTTATAGGAAAATGTGGAGATAATTTGTGTTAATTAAATAATTGAAAATCAAAACAAATTGGCATGAGAGAGATGGCCGGCGCTATTTTGGATGGGGAGAGAAAAATTAATTTTTTGTCTTTTGATTAATTAAAGTAAGAAATGAAAGATGTGAAGTTGTATTGGAAATGAAAATGTGTAAGAAGAGGTGTAAGGTTTGTAAGAATAGGTTGTAAGAAAAAGTAGAGATAGATGAATAGTGTAGAATAGTAGAAAATAGTGTAATGTAAAAGTAGACATGACAATTAAATACCGGTAGTAAGAAAGTACGCGTATAAAAGCGATATCTGATATTTTTAGTTATCGAAAAATTACGAAATTGATATTTTTGGAAATCTTATATTTTTACGAGTCTAACGGTATATTCGGAATATTTTTCCTATTCCGGGCTTCCGGACACGTCTTTCAAGAATCATGTCCGATCGGGTTCAAAGGACACTCGAAATCTTCAATCTGATATTTTTATAAAACCTATAGCTATTACGAACTATTACAACTAATTTTTCCAACTTCGTTTTCTAGGGCTTGAGAAAACGGCAATGCCGGAGTTAAACGGTTACGGTAAACTAGGGTTTTGTTTGACTTAAGATCCTTTTGACTTCGATTAGGGTTTAGGTCTTAGCTTTGGATCAAAATTTCGGGGATTTACAACCTACCCCCCTTAAAGAAAGTTTTGTCCTCAAAACTTGAAATTCGTACCTGTTTCTTCAAAGAGATTTGGATATTTCTTTCGGATCTCATCCTCGGCTCCCAAGTAGCCTCCTCTCGCGAATGATTCCTCCATAATACCTTGACATATCGGATTTCCTTGTTTCTCAGCTTTTGGACCTTTTGATCCAGAATTCGAACTGGATGCTCCTCATAAGTCAAATTCTCTTTCAGCCTGACGGGTTCAAGCTCCACAATCCGATCAGGGTCGGGGATATGCTTCCTTAGCACTGAGACATGGAAGACATTATGTACTCCCGACAGGTTTGGCGGTAATGCCAAGCGATAAGCCAAATCTCCTACCCGTTCGAGGATTTCGAAGGGTCCGATATATCTTGGGCTTAGCTTCCCTTGAGCCCGTACACGATGAATGCTCTTTATTGGATTCACTTTCAGATACACGTGATCACCAACGCTAAACTCAAGGATTCGTCGTTTTTGATCCGCCCAACTTTTCTGCCTATCTTGGGCCTCTTTCATCCTTTGCTGAATAATCCTGACTTTATCGGAGGCGTCTTGGATGAGATCTGGTCCAATTGTTAACTTTTCCACATCATCCCAGAATAGAGGCGATCTACACCTCCTTCCATATAAAGCTTCGTATGGTGGCATCTTGATTGTTGAATGATAGCTGTTGTTGTAAGCAAACTCTACCAAAGGTAGGTGTATTTCCCAGCTTCCTTTGAATTCCATAACACAAGCCCTTAACATGTCTTCCAAGGTCTGGATAGTTCGCTCTGATTGTCCATCGGTTTGAGGATGGTAAGCCGTACTGAATTGTAACTTGGTTCCCATACATTTCTGAAGGCTCGTCCAAAACTTTGACACGAATCGAGGGTCCCGATTAGATACAATCCCTGTTGGGACTCCATGTAGCCTCACTATCTCCCTTACATATAGCCGGCCAACTTTTCCATTGAGTAGGTCATGTTGATGGGATGAAGTGCCGCCTTGGTAAGTCGATCCACAACTACCCATATGGCATCATATCCGGCGATTTCGGGCAATCCACATACGAAATCATGGTAATTTGATCCCATTTCCATTCTGGTATGGCCAATGGTTTCAAAAGTCCTCCTGGCCTTTGGTGTTCAATCTTTACTTGTTGACATATGGGACACTTCATTACGAATTCAGCTACCTCCTTTTTCATACCATTCCACCAAAAGCGACTCTTAAGGTCTTGGTACATCTTGGTACCACCGGGGTGCATGGTATATCCCGAGTTATGCGCCTCATCCATTATTTCCTTTTTCATCTCCTCATCATTCGGTACACATAATCTTCCCTTCATCCTTACTACATCTTCCTCATCATTCTCAAAATCGCCATACCTTCCTCCCTGTATCTCCCTTTTCAACTTTTGTATGACTTCATCATATCTTTGAGATTCTTTGATTCTATCGATCAGGGTTGGTTCCATTACCAAATGGGAAATTTCCATTTCCACACTTTGTCCCACAAACTCGATGCTCATTTTCTCGAATTCCTTTATGAGTTCCTTTTGAGTTGTGAGCATGGCTGCAACTTCTCCATGGTTCTTCCGACTCAAAGCGTCTGCTACCGCATTCACTCTTCCAGGGCAATAATTTATTCCAAGATCGTAATCTTTGATTAACTCCAACCATCTCCTTTGCCTCATATTCAATTCCTTTTGGGTAAATAGATACTTGAGGCTCTTATGGTCCGTATAAATCTCGCATCTCTGTCCATAAAGGTAGTGCCTCCAAAGCTTGAGAGCAAAAACAACTGCGGCCAACTCAAGATCATGCGTCGGGTAATTTTGTTCATGCGGCCTCAACTGTCGTGAAGCATAAGCAATCACTTTCCCTTCTTGCATCAGCACACATCCTAGGCCATTTCTTGATGCATCACTATGGACGGTATATGGCTTTTCTGGATCGGGTAAGGTTAAAATTGGAGCAGATATCAACCGTTGTTTTAACTCCTGAAAGCTTTGTTCCCTCTTCTCATTCCAAATGAATCTTTCATTCTTCTGGGTTAACTGAGTTAGGGGCTTAGCTATCTTTGAGAAATCTTGCACGAACTTCCTGTAATAGCCAGCCAATCCAAGAAAACTTCTAATCTCCGTCACCGTCCTTGGTTGTTTCCACTCCATTACGGCCTTAATCTTTTCGGGATCTACTGATATTCCTTTCCCTGAGATAACATGTCCTAGAAAAGATATTTGATCCAACCAAAAGTCACACTTAGATAATTTGGCATATAACTTGTGCTCCCTTAAGGTTTGTAATGCCATTCTCAGATGTTCTTTGTGTTGTTCCCGTGTTTTAGAATAAACCAAAATATCATCAATGAAGACAATCACGCATTTATCCAAGAGCGGCTTATACACCCGATTCATCAAGTCCATGAAAGCAGCTGGTGCATTAGTTAATCCAAATGGCATGACCATGAACTCATAGTGTCCATACCGAGTTCTAAAAGCGGTCCTTGACACATCCTCTGGTTTTATTCTTAGCTGGTGGTATCCAGATCTTAAATCGATGCGTGAGAAAACACTTGCTCCTTGTAGCTGGTCAAAGAGATCGTCAATCCTTGGCAAAGGATACCTATTTTTGATAGTGACCTTGTTGAGTTCTCGATAGTCAATACACAACCTCATAGATCCATCTTTCTTTTTCACGAATAATACTGGAGCTCCCCAAGGTGAGACACTTGGTCTAATAAATCCTTGGTCAAGCAGTTCTTGTAACTGCTTCTTAAGTTCCTTGAGCTCAACAGGTGCCATTCGGTAGGGTGCCTTGGATATAGGTTCTGTTTTTGGCATCAAATCGATCTCAAAATCGATTTCTCGCTTTGGGGGAACCCAGGCAATTCTTCTGGAAAAACATCAGAGAATTCATTAACGATGGGGATGTCGTCAATGTTGGGTCTTTCCTTATCCTCCTCCGTACTTCCCACATAACTTTCAACTCCTTCCTCGACTTCTTCAATTAGCTCGAACGAACTTAACTCCAAACTTCTTGCGGATTCTCCCAAAAACGTAGCTTTCTTTCCATCTTGTCCCATGAATTCCACCTTTTTATTTCTACAATCTACCTTTGCTTCCACCATGGACAACCAACTCATTCCAAGAATCACTTCGTACTTGCTGATTTCTATCACTATAAGATCGGTAGTTGCATCATGGCCTTGTATCTTCATGGGGCAATTCCTTATTACTTCTTTGGTAGTCACCACACTACCGTGGGGGTTTTTATACGAAAGCTCGTTGTGATTGTGGTGATGGGTAAACCGGTCTTCAAGGCTACACTAGTGGCAATAAAGGAATGTGTTGCACCCGTATCGAAGAGGGTATAAGCGGTTAGGTCCCCTATTTGTATGGTTCCTTGCGTTCAAGACGCGCGTGTTACTAATCTTATCGTCCTTAAAAAGGCTTCCTAGGTATCTATTATTTCCAACATGCATCATAACTTTATACGCGACAGATATTAAAACAGGCATATATATATTAGGGATTGAAGCTAACCTGTAACCAAGCTATAGTCGTACTCCCCTCCGTGGTCTAGGGCAGCCAACTCTACTCCTTCATCGGCATCCTCCTCGCAGACCCATTGCCCTTCAAGGTTATAAATTCTCAGCCCATGCATAGATGATGCCGAGCGACTTCCGCTTCCATTTCCTCCTCTTGTTGGGGCAAGTCCTCCTGAGGATCCAACGGGTCGGTTCGCTGGGAGATTCCTTTGGGGGCATTCGTTAGCAAAATGTCCCAATTGCTTGCATACGAAACAAGTCGTAGTAGCTTTCTTTGGGCAATCCGGAATCTTATGGCTTGGGTCACCACAGAAATAACACTTGTTCTGGAGAAGGGGGCATCTCTTCGGGTAATGCGCTCCTTTGCATTTCCAACAATTGGCTGATATCTTATAATCATCCTTGTGTCCACTAAAATTTCCCTTAAAATTGCTAATTGGTTTAAACCTCTTAGAAGGGAAATTGGAGCTCGTTCCCGGTTGAAATCTCCTTCCAAACACATGTACTTTCTTCTCAAAGGTTCCGGCTTTCCTTTTCTTGGCCCCTTCAACGATTCGTGCTCTTTCAACCAATTCCCTGAAGGTGCGAATGTCAAACTCTTCTAATCGCATCCTTAAATCTTCATCTAACCCGTTCAAGAACACTTGTCGTTTCAGCTCCTCACTGTACTTATAAGAATCTGGAGCGTATTGCAGGAGTCGGCTAAATTCCGTCTCATATTGTTCTATGGACTTTCCTCTCTGGGATATGTGCAAGAAGTCCGCACTGTACCTTACCCTTAAACTTAGGGAAATAATTTTCCAGAAACTCATTCCGAAACATGTCCCAAGTGATGGGTGGCGGCAATTCCTACTCTTGGACTCCCACAGATGCGGGCGTTGAATCTCAACATGTAAGTACCATAGCTTATCCGGAGATGATAAGGGACTTCATAAGCAGCAAAAGATCGTTCACCTGCGCGAGCCAATCTTCAGCCTCATCAGGTTTCCCAAAAGCTCCGTCAAAGTAACGGTTACTTTTGATAAAGTCTGGGAGTGAAGTTCTGTATGGTCGAGGTGGTGGCGGAGGCGGCAGGGGTGCTGTATGTGATTGAGCATCAGGTGGGGTGCTTGCTGGGGTGGTGCTTGTGCTGGTGCGGGAGGTGGCATATTCCTCTGTTGTTGTTGAACCAACACATTAAGAAGTTGTGTTAATTGACCCAGAGTGGCTTGGAGATTGCCTTGCTGGTCTGGGGCAGGAGCCGCAGGGGGTACTTCTGGTTGGTTCACTTCTTCAGGCGGGTTATTTGATGCCTGCCTCATTCTCGGTCGTCCTCTTCTAGGTCGGCTGTTTTAATCGTTTATGTAAATACTAGATTATTAAGTCTTCTTCATATTAAGTTACGGAAATTGCGGAAATTTCCAAAGAAATAAACATATAAAGGAAAATATCATACAAGAGAAATTTAATCAATTAAATCAAGAAAGGAAATTTGTTTAAACCAAAATATTTAAACCTAAAATATTCAATATAGAAGGAAATAAATCCTATAAAGAAATCAAAGAATTTTAAAAAAATTCAACAAGCACTTTTTCAAAACATAAATTAATCTACTAATCGATTTTATATCCTAGGCTGATCCGGTTACGAATTCTTTTTGGACACTTGGAATTGCTCATGCGAGTCCTTCCTTCTTTCTTCGATCTTTTCTTCAAGTCGTCCTTAGCCATCTTAGTTACGAACAGCTTCAAGTTGCTTTGATCCATCATTCTTTTTCCTGGGAAGGTTGATTTCTAGGCTTGCTTGGCTCCCGTTGATCAAACTTTGTCTGTGCTCTATGCTCCTTATTGGATATGTCCGTCACTTCTTCCTTGATTAGGTTTCTTACACGAGATCGTCTTTGTTTTGGGATATTCTTATTAGGTCATTCGAATTCTTGACTGGCTTTACGTTGGTTGGAAGTATCCTTGATTCGTCCATGATCTTCTGGCTCATCGTGGGCTTTGGTATATAATCGTCTTATGGAATTCCAATTCGAAAATCGGGAAAACTAAACTTATTAATTCGAAAGAAGAACGTAGCTTTTTGGAGCATAAGGTGTGGTTGTAATGATACGTGAGACATTCTATATCGTAGGAACTTCTAAGTCTGTTCTAATGGAGAAAATTCTTTACATAGGCTTCTTACTTTAATCGGTAATCCACAAAGGTCTCTTGAGTTAAATATTGGGTCTTAACCCTAACTTTCCCAAAGGTAACTTTAAAGGACAAGGGAGGTCATGACTTCTCCTTTTTGAGAATTTAAACTCGTCTAATCTTATCTAAGGCCTTTCTATTCTAGATTTATTCCTATTACCTTTATTTCTATAAACTTGTTGCTCTGATACCAACTTAAACTGTCACGCCCCGATGGGTACCCTAAACGTGGCAGTCCGCCACATATGATATCAAGGCTTAGGAATGGCTACCTTAGCCATGCAAAAGCCTTAGTATTATATGTAAGGCGTCTAACACGGTAATAGGAGACGCTTTTGGGAAGCATAGTATAAGCAGGTAAAGAATAACATACAAGAATTCAGAAATAAAATTATATCATAAATAATCAAAGGTTTGATACATAACTTCTTAGGGGCATTCCCCCGCTGAATCCAAGGATCGTGATAAACCTCCTAACTTTCAAATTTAAAGATTTCAAAGGAATTCTAATCTAAGTCTTTGAGTAGATTTCCTCCAAAAGCTTTAACATCAAAACGTATCCGAATACGGGATGGCCTCAAGCTCAAAAATAGGTGTTCCTGAGAATACAGATATCTATAGGGGTATAAGCTTATGGGCTTAGTGAGTAAATCACAAAAATTCATACTCGAAGAAATTTAACAATCAAGTTTATTATTCAATCATATGAAATGAAACAATCACGTGAGCATACAAGACATATGACTTTCCGGGAATCATATGTTGAATGAATTTACGCCCTTCATTCGGGGTTGGGGATTCAGGCCAATTACATCCACAACTTTTTAAAAAAAACTTTTATAGATCTTACCGGCTCCTATACGCCATCAAAAACTTGTAGTTTATTACAGGCTCCTACTAGCCATCAAAACTTGTAGTTTATTACAGGCTCCTACCAGCCACTCACATGATATACCGGTTCTGTCTACCACCACTATTATACACTTGTCCCCAATTGTATAGTAGCGAATGCAATGTGACTCAACATATGAAGTGCATGAGTAATTTAATTAAAGTTAGTAGTTACATTTAACTTCTTTCAAGTGATCAATCAATTTCAAACATTTCAAGATACTAATTCTCATACAACTTAATTACAAACAAATCGAGTTTCGATATACTTAGTATTCTTTCAACATATTATCATACACTTCCTTTTTATTTTTCTTAAATTCTAGTGCAACTAATTTTACAAGCACAATCAAGAGTATGAAAAATCAACGGGAAGTAACTCACTCGGCCATGAAGACACGTTCTTGAATCGGATGGGTCGTTCGGAAATTCCACTTAATCGTAGTAATCCTCGGGGTACGAACACTCCTCCTCGGGATTATCTAATCAAGAAGAATACCCAAAATGAGTATTTATGAAATTCTTCTTCTTGAAAATTCTAAACTTTACTTAAAATCGTAGAAAAATCGTATAAGGGGAAATTCCAACTTAAAATGACCATAACTTGCTCATTTTAACTCGGAATTTCGCGTATAATATGTCGTTTTCTACCTACTCGAAAAGATCTACGCATTTCTAAGCTTATTTTTACAAAACTAAGCCGTTTAGGTTCCGAAAAGGTAGCGACCAGATTTGCCACGAATTTTGTAACCACTTGTTTTTCTTCTTGTAAACAAAGCTTATTTGAAAGAGAAATATTTCAATTACTTTGTAAACTTTTTGAAAGGTATATACATTTTTGTAACGACTCATAACATATGTATGAAGTAAATGAAATTGTCTCAACTTGTAAAATTAAGTCTTTTGAACTTGAGATTCTATGGAATATTTATTTTACTTTTGAAAGCTCTTGAGTTTTTGAGATGATATTTAACTTCTTTAAATTCCTAAGGTGTGGTTTCATTTTTCAAAACTTGGATTCAAAAGTAGTAAAATGATATTTTTATTTCTTGTAATGATTTCCAAAAGAATTTCTACTTCTTGATGAAAGATGAGTTTTCATAAAACCTTTGTTTATGTAAGAATAATTATTTCCATGCATGTTCATCCATTTTCTATTTTAATTTAGGAAAGTTCTTTGAAAAAAATACTTCTTCATTTATTTGTTGAGACAAAAACATTATGTTCATGCATGAATATGAATCATAAACTATAGAAATATAAAGGAACATAATAATTAGAAAGCTTAAGTAAATAAATCAAGTATTGGGACCTTAGCTTCTTCAAGGTACCCCGGGACTAAGAAAAGACTAGTCCCGAAAAGAAAAGGAATGTTTTGACTTGATGAGGACAAGTCTAAGACTAGAATGACTAGTCTTAAAATTAACTTGAATTTAAATAACTTGGAATGAAGTAAATAAATTGCATGAAGGTTAAATAAATTGTAATACAATGAGCTTATATGCTCTAAATAATATTTATATAGCATAAAGGAATTATAGAGAAGTATAAAGGAACATAATAGAAACATAAATGATCATGGAGGAATTTTGATTATGAACAAAAACAAAGCATGAACCTAATGTTGCTTTCTTAACCTTCATGGTTTTAGAAAACACACACTAAGCTCATACTAAGTAAATGAACATGAAGAAATCTTGAGAATTTTCTTACCTAAAGAAGCTAAACTTAAGAGGACTCTTGCAAGAACTCTTGAGAGAATTTGAGAGAGATTTTGAGAGAGTAACTTTAGAGAAGAAGAGGTGTGAAAGAAGTGAAGGTATGAAGGGGTATTTATAGGAAAATGTGGGAGAATTTGTGTTAATTAAATAATTGAAAATCAAAACAAATTGGGCATGAGGAGAGATGGCCGGCGCTATTTTGGTATGGGGGAGAGAAAAATTTAATTTTTTGTCTTTTGATTAATTAAAGTAAGAAATGAAAGATGTGAAGTTGTATTGGAAATGAAAATGTGTAAGAGTAGGTGTAAGGTTTGTAAGAATAGGTTGTAAGAAAAAGTAGAGATAGATGAATAGTGTAGAATAGTAGAAAATAGTGTAATGTAAAAGTAGACATGACAATTAAATACCGGTAGTAAGAAAGTACGCGTATAAAAGCGATATCTGATATTTTTAGTTATCGAAAAATTACGAAATTGATATTTTTGGAAATCTTATATTTTTACGAGTCTAACGGTATATTCGGAATATTTTTCCTATTCCGGGCTTCCGGACACGTCTTTCAAGAATATGTCCGATCGGGTTCAAAGGACACTCGAAATCTTCAATCTGATATTTTTATAAAACCTATAGCTATTACGAACTATTACAACTAATTTTTCCAACTTCGTTTTCTAGGGCTTGAGAAAACGGCAATGCCGGAGTTAAACGGTTACGGTAAACTAGGGTTTTGTTTGACTTAAGAATCCTTTTGACTTCGATTAGGGTTTAGGTTTAGCTTTGGATCAAAATTTCGGGGATTTACAACCTACCCCCCTTAAAGAAAGTTTTGTCCTCAAAACTTGAAATTCGTACCTGTTTCTTCAAGAGATTTGGATATTTCTTTCGGATCTCATCCTCGGCTTCCCAAGTAGCCTCCTCTCGCGAATGATTCCTCCATAATACCTTGACATATCGGATTTCCTTGTTTCTCAGCTTTTGAACCTTTTGATCCAGAATTCGAACTGGATGCTCCTCATAAGTCAAATTCTCTTTCAGCCTGACGGTTCAAGCTCCACAATCCGATCAGGGTCGGGGATATGCTTCTTAGCACTGAGACATGGAAGACATTATGTACTCCGACAGGTTTGGGGTAATGCCAAGCGATAAGCCAAATCTCCTACCCGTTCGAGGATTTCGAAAGGTCCGATATCTTGGGCTTAGCTTCCTTGAGCCCGTACACGATGAATACTCTTTATTGGATTCACTTTAGATACATGATCACCAACGTTAAACTCAAGGATTCGTCGTTTTTGATCCGCCCAACTTTTCTGCCTATCTTGGGCCTCTTTCATCCTTTGCTGAATAATCTTGACTTTATCTGAGGCGTCTTGGATGAGATCTGGTCCAATTGTTAATTTTTCCACATCATCCCAGAATAGAGGCGATCTACACCTCCTTCCATATAAAGCTTCGTATGGTGGCATCTTGATTGTTGAATGATAGCTGTTGTTGTAAGCAAACTCTACCAAAGGTAGGTGTACTTCCCAGCTTCCTTTGAATTCCATAACACAAGCTCTTAACATGTCTTCCAAAGTCTGGATAGTTCGCTCTGATTGTCCATCGGTTTGAGGTGGTAAGCCGTACTGAATTGTAACTTGGTCCCCATACATTTCTGAAGGCTCGTCCAAAATTTTGACACGAATCGAGGATCCGATCGATACAATCCCTGTTGGACTCCATGTAGTCTCACTCTCCCTTACATATAGCCGGGCCAACTTTTCCATTGAGTAGGTCATGTTGATGGGGATGAAGTGCGCTGACTTGGTAAGTCGATCCACAACTACCCATATGGCATCATATCCGGGATGTTCGGGGCAATCCACATACGAAATCCATGGTAATTTGGTCCCATTTCCATTCTGGTATGGCCAATGGTTTCAAAAGTCCTCCTGGCCTTTGGTGTTCAATCTTTACTTGTTGACATATGGGACACTTCATTACGAATTCAGCTACATCCTTTTTCATACCATTCCACCAAAAGCGACTTTAAGGTCTTGGTACATCTTGGTACCACCGGGGTGCATGGTATATCCCGAGTTATGCGCCTCATCCATTATTTCCTTTTTCATCTCCTCATCATTGGTACACATAATCTTCCCTTCATTCTTACTACATCTTCCTCATCTATCTCAAAATCGTCATACCTTCCTCCCTGTATCTCACTTTTCAACTTTTGTATGACTTCATCATATCGTTGAGATTCTTTGATTCTATCGATCAGGGTTGGCTCCATTACCAAATGGGAAATTTCCATTTCCACACTTTGCCCCACAAACTCGATGCTCATTTTCTCGAATTCCTTTATGAGTTCCTTTTGAGTTGTGAGCATGGCTGCAACTTCTCCATGGTTCTTCCGACTCAAAGCGTCTGCTACCGCATTCACTCTTCCAGGGCAATAATTTATTCCAAGATCGTAATCTTTGATTAACTCCAACCATCTCCTTTGCCTCATATTCAATTCCTTTTGTGTAAATAATACTTGAGGCTCTTATGGTCCGTATAAATCTCGCATCTCTGTCCATAAAGGTAGTGCCTCCAAAGCTTGAGAGCAAAAACAACTGCGGCCAACTCAAGATCATGCGTCGGGTAATTTTGTTCATGCGGCCTCAACTGTCGTGAAGCATAAGCAATCACTTTCCCTTCTTGCATCAGCACACATCCTAAGCCATTTCTTGATGCATCACTATGGACGGTATATGGCTTTTCTGGATCGGGTAAGGTTAAAATTGGAGCAGATACCAACCGTTGTTTTAACTCCTGAAACTTTGTTCCCTCTTCTCATTCCAAATGAATCTTTCATTCTTCTGGGTAACTGAGTTAGGGGCTTAGCTATCTTTGAGAAATCTTGCACGAACTTCCTGTAATAGCCAGCAATCCAAGAAAACTTCTAATCTCCGTCACCGTCCTTGGTTGTTTCCATTCCATTACGGCCTTAATCTTTTCGGGATCTACTGATATTCCTTTCCCTGAGATAACATGTCCTAGAAAAGATATTTGATCCAACCAAAAGTCACATTGGATAATTTGGCATATAACTTGTGCTCCCTTAAGGTTTGTAATGCCATTCTCAGATGTTCTTTGTGTTGTTCCCGTGTTTTAGAATAAACCAAAATATCATCAATGAAGACAATCACGCATTTATCCAAGAGCGGCTTATACACCCGATTCATCAAGTCCATGAAAGCAGCTGGTGCATTAGTTAATCCAAATGGCATGACCATGAACTCATAGTGTCCATACCGAGTTCTAAAAGCGGTCTTGACACATCTCTGGTTTTATCCTAGCTGGTGGTATCCAGATCTTAAATCAATGCGTGAGAATACACTTGCTCCTTGTAGCTGGTCAAAGAGATCGTCAATCCTTGGCAATGGATACCTATTTTGATAGTGACCTTGTTGAGTTCTCGATAGTCAATACACAACCTCATAGATCCATCTTTCTTTTCACGAATATGGAGCTCCCCAAGGTGAGACACTTGGTCTAATAAATCCTTGGTCAAGCATTCTTGTAATTGCTTCTTAAGTTCCTTGAGCTCAACAGGTGCCATTCGGTAGGGTGCCTTGGATATAGGTTCTGTTTTTGGCATCAAATCGATCTCAAAATCGATTTCTCGTTTTGGGGGTAACCCAGGCAATTCTTCTGGAAAAACATCAGAGAATTCATTAACGATGGGGATGTCGTCAATGTTGGGTCTTTCCTTATCCTCCTCCGTACTTCCCACATAACTTTCAACTCCTTCCTCAACTTCTTCAATTAGCTCGAACGAACTTAACTCCAAACTTTTTGCGGATTCTCCCAAAAACGTAGCTTTCTTTCCATCTTGTCCCATGAATTCCACCTTTTTATTTCTACAATCTACCTTTGCTTCCACCATGGACAACCAACTCATTCCAAGAATCACTTCGTACTTGCTGATTTCTATCACTATAAGATCGGTAGTTGCTTCATGGCCTTGTATCTTCATGGGGCAATTCCTTATTACTTCTTTGGTAGTCACCACACTACCGGTGGGGGTTTTTATACGAAAGCTCGTTGTGATTGTGGTGATGGGTAAACCGGTCTTCAAGGCTACACTAGTGGCAATAAAGGAATGTGTTGCACCCGTATCGAAGAGGGTATAAGCGGTTAGGTCCCCTATTTGTATGGTTCCTGCGTTCAAGACGCGCGTGTTACTAATCTTATCGTCCTTAAAAAGGCTTCCTAGGTATCTATTCATTTCCAACATGCATCATAACTTTATACGCGACAGATATTAAAACAGGCATATATATATATTAGGGATTGAAGCTAACCTGTAACCAAGCTATAGTCATACTCCCCTCCGTGGTCTAGGGCAGCCAACTCTACTCCTTCATCGGCATCCTCCTCGCAGACCCATTGCCCTTCAAGGTTATAAATTCTCAGCCCATGCATAGATGATGCCGAGCGACTTCCGCTTCCATTTCCTCCTCTTGTTGGGGCAAGTCCTCCTGAGGATCCAACGGGTCGGTTCGCTGGGAGATTCCTTTGGGGGCATTCGTTAGCAAAATGTCCCAATTGCTTGCATACGAAACAAGTCGTAGTAGCTTTCTTTGGGCAATCCGGAATCTTATGGCTTGGGTCACCACAGAAATAACACTTGTTCTGGAGAAGGGGGCATCTCTTCGGGTAATGCGCTCCTTTGCATTTCCAACAATTAGCTGATATCTTAGAATCATCCTTGGGTCCACTAAAATTTCCCTTAAAATTGCTAATTGGTTTAAACCTCTTAGAAGGGAAATTGGAGCTCGTTCCTGGTTGAAATCTCCTTCCAAACACATGTACTTTCTTCTCAAAAGTTCCGGCTTTCCTTTTCTTGGCCCCTTCAACGATTCGTGCTCTTTCAACCAATTCCCTGAAGGTGCGAATGTCAAACTCTTCTAATCGCATCCTTAAATCTTCATCTAACCCGTTCAAGAACACTTGTCGTTTCAGCTCCTCACTGTACTTATAAGAATCTGGAGCGTACTGCAGGAGTCGGCTAAATTCCGTCTCATATTGTTCTATGGACTTTCCTCTCTGGGATATGTGCAAGAAATCCGCACTGTACCTTACCCTTAAACTTCCAGGGAAATAATTTTCCAGAAACTCATTCCGAAACATGTCCCAAGTGATGGGTGGCGGCAATTCCCTACTCTTGGACTCCCACCAGATGCGGGCGTTGAATCTCAACATGTAAGTACCATAGCTTATCCGGAGATGATAAGGGACTTCATAAGCAGCAAAAGATCGTTCCACCTGCGCGAGCCAATCTTCAGCCTCATCAGGTTTCCCAAAAGCTCCGTCAAAGTAACGGTTACTTTTGATAAAGTCTGGGAGTGAAGTTCTGTATGGTCGAGGTGGTGGCGGAGGCGGCAGGGGTGCTGTATGTGATTGAGCATCAGGTGCTGCTGGTCCATGTACAGACGCTTGGGGTGCTTGCTGGGGTGGTGCTTGTGCTGGTGCGGGAGGTGGCTATATTCCTCTGTTGTTGTTGAACCAACACATTAAGAAGTTGTGTTAATTGACCCAGAGTGGCTTGGAGATTGCCTTGCTGGTCTGGGGCAGGAGCCGCAGGGGGTACTTCTGGTTGGTTCACTTCTTCAGGCGGGTTATTTGATGCCTGCCTCATTCTCGGTCGTCCTCTTCTAGGTCGGCTGTTTTAATCGTTTATGTAAATACTAGATTATTAAGTCTTCTTCATATTAAGTTACGGAAATTGCGGAAATTTCCAAAGAAATAAACATATAAAGGAAAATATCATACAAGAGAAATTTAATCAATTAAATCAAGAAAGGAAATTTGTTTAAACCAAAATATTTAAACCTAAAATATTCAATATAGAAGGAAATAAATCCTATAAAGAAATCAAAGAATTTAAAAAAATTCAACAAGCACTTTTTCAAAACATAAATTAATCTACTAATCGATTTTATATCCTAGGCTGATCCGGTTACGAATTCTTTTTGGACACTTGGAATTGCTCATGCGAGTCCTTCCTTCTTTCTTCGATCTTTTCTTCAAGTCGTCCTTAGCCATCTTAGTTACGAACAGCTTCAAGTTGCTTTGATCCATCATTCTTTTTCCTGGGAAGGTTGATTTCTAGGCTTGCTTGGCTCCCGTTGATCAAACTTTGTCTGTGCTCTATGCTCCTTATTGGATATGTCCGTCACTTCTTCCTTGATTAGGTTTCTTACACGAGATCGTCTTTGTTTTGGGATATTCTTATTAGGTCATTCGAATTCTTGACTGGCTTTACGTTGGTTGGAAGTATCCTTGATTCGTCCATGATCTTCTGGCTCATCGTGGGCTTTGGTATATAATCGTCTTATGGAATTCCAATTTCGAAAATCGGGAAAACTAACACTTATTAATTTGGAAGAAGAACGTAGCTTTTTGGGGCATAAGGTGTGGTTGTAATGATACGTGAGACATTCTATATCGTAGGAACTTCTAAGTCTGTTCTAATGGAGAAAATTCTTTACATAGGCTTCTTACTTTCAATCGGTAGTCCACAAAGGTCTCTTGAGTTAAATATTGGGTCTTAACCCTAACTTTCCCAAAGGTAACTTTAAAGGACAAGGGAGGTCATGACTTCTTCCTTTTTGAGAATTTCAAAACTCGTCTAATCTTATCTAAGGCCTTTCTATTCTAGATTCATTCCTATTACCTTTATTTCTATAAACTTGTTGCTCTGAGACCAACTTAAACTGTCACGCCCCGATGGGTACCCTAAACGTGGCAGTCCGCCACATATGATATCAAGGCTTAGGAATGGCTACCTTAGCCATGCAAAAGCCTTAGTATCATATGTAAGGCGTCTAACACGGTAATAGGAGACGCTTTTGGGAAGCATAGTATAAGCAGGTAAAGAATAACATACAAGAATTCAGAAATAAAATTATATCATAAATAATCAAAGGTTTGATACATAACTTCTTAGGGGCATTCCCCCGCTGAATCCAAGGATCGTGATAAACCTCCTAACTTTCAAATTTAAAGATTTCAAAGGAATTCTAATCTAAGTCTTTGAGTAGATTTCCTCCAAAAGCTTTAACATCAAAACGTATCCGAATACGGGATGGCCTCAAGCTCAAAAATAGGTGTTCCTGAGAATACAGATATCTATAGGGGTATAAGCTTATGGGCTTAGTGAGTAAATCCCAAAAATTCATACTCGAAGAAATTTAACAATCAAGTTTATTATTCAATCATATGAAATGAAACAATCACGTGAGCATACAAGACATATGACTTTCCGGGAATCATATGTTGAATGAATTTACGCCCTTCATTCGGGGTTGGGGATTCAGGCCAATTACAGCCACAACTTTTTAAAAAAAACTTTTATAGATCTTACCGGCTCCTATACGCCATCAAAAACTTGTAGTTTATTACAGGCTCCTACTAGCCATCAAAAACTTGTAGTTTATTACAGGCTCCTACCAGCCACTCACATGATATACCGGTTCTGTCTACCACCACTATTATACACTTGTCCCACCAATTGTATAGTAGCGAATGCAATGTGACTCAACATATGAAGTGCATGAGTAATTTCTTAAATTAAAGTCTAGTAGTTACATTTAACTTCTTTCAAGTGATCAATCAATTTCAAACATTTCAAGATACTAATTCTCATACAACTTAATTACAAACAAATCGAGTTTCGATATACTTAGTATTCTTTCAACATATTATCATACACTTCCTTTTTATTTTTCTTAAATTCTAGTGCAACTAATTTTACAAGCACAATCAAGAGTATGAGAAAAATCAACGGGAAGTAACTCACTCGGCCATGAAGACACCGTTCTTGAATCGGATGGGTCGTTCGGAAATTCCACTTAATCGTAGTAATCCTCGGGGTACGAACACTCCTCCTCGGGATTATCTAATCAAGAAGAATACCCAAAATGAGTATTTATGAAATTCTTCTTCTTGAAAATTCTAAACTTTACTTAAAATCGTAGAAAAATCGTATAAGGGGAAATTCCAACTTAAAATGACCATAACTTGCTCATTTTAACTCGGAATTTCGCGTATAATATGTCGTTTTCTACCTACTCGAAAAGATCTACGCATTTCTAAGCTTATTTTTACAAAACTAAGCCGTTTAGGTTCCGAAAAGGTAGCGACCAGATTTGCCACGAATTTGTAACCACTTGTTTTTCTTCTTGTAAACAAAGCTTATTTGAAAGAGAATATTTCAATTACTTTGTAAACTTTTTGAAAGGTATATACATTTTTGTAACGACTCATAACATATGTATGAAGTAAATGAAATTGTCTCAACTTGTAAAATTAAGTCTTTTGAACTTGAGATTCTATGGAATATTTATTTTACTTTTGAAAGCTCTTGAGTTTTTGAGATGAATATTTAACTTCTTTAAATTCCTAAGGTGTGGTTTCATTTTTCAAAACTTGGATTCAAAAGTAGTAAAATGATATTTTTATTTCTTGTAATGATTTCCAAAAGAATTTCTACTTCTTGATGAAAGATGAGTTTTCATAAAACCTTTGTTTATGTAAGAATAATTATTTCCATGCATGTTCATCCATTTTCTATTTTAATTTAGGAAAGTTCTTTGAAAAAAATACTTCTTCATTTATTTGTTGAGACAAAAACATTATGTTCATGCATGAATATGAATCATAAACTATAGAAATATAAAGGAACATAATAATTAGAAAGCTTAAGTAAATAAATCAAGTATTGGGACCTTAGCTTCTTCAAGGTACCCCGGGACTAAGAAAAGACTAGTCCCGAAAAGAAAAGGAATTGTTTTGACTTGATGAGGACAAGTCTAAGACTAGAATGACTAGTCTTAAAATTAACTTGAATTTAAATAACTTGGAATGAAGTAAATAAATTGCATGAAGGTTAAATAAATTGTAATACAATGAGCTTATATGCTCTAAATAATATTTATAGCCATAAAGGAATTATAGAGAAGTATAAAGGAACATAATAGAAACATAAATGATCATGGAGGAATTTTGATTATGAACAAAAACAAAGCATGAACCTAATGTTGCTTTCTTAACCTTCATGGTTTTAGAAAACACACACTAAGCTCATACTAAGTAAATGAACATGAAGAAATCTTGAGAATTTTCTTACCTAAAGAAGCTAAACTTAAGAGGACTCTTGCAAGAACTCTTGAGAGAATTTTGAGAGAGATTTTGAGAGAGTAACTTTAGAGAAGAAGAGGTGTGAAAAAGTGAAGGTATGAAGGGGTATTTATAGGAAAATGTGGGAGATAATTTGTGTTAATTAAATAATTGAAAATCAAAACAAATTGGGCATGAAGGAGAGATGGCCGGCGCTATTTTGGGGGTATGGGGGAGAGAAAAATTTAATTTTTTGTCTTTTGATTAATTAAAGTAAGAGATGAAAGATGTGAAGTTGTATTGGAAATGAAAATGTGTAAGAAGTAGGTGTAAGGTTTGTAAGAATAGGTTGTAAGAAAAAGTAGAGATAGATGAATAGTGTAGAATAGTAGAAAATAGTGTAATGTAAAAGTAGACATGACAATTAAATACCGGTAGTAAGAAAGTACGCGTATAAAAGCGATATCTGATATTTTTAGTTATCGAAAAATTACGAAATTGATATTTTTGGAAATCTTATATTTTTACGAGTCTAACGGTATATTCGGAATATTTTTCCGATTCCGGGCTTCCGGACACGTCTTTCAAGAATTATGTCCGATCGGGTTCAAAGGACACTCGAAAATCTTCAATCTGATATTTTTATAAAACCTATAGCTATTACGAACTATTACAACTAATTTTTCCAATTTCGTTTTCTAGGGCTTGAGAAAACGGCAATGCCGGAGTTAAACGGTTACGGTAAACTAGGGTTTTGTTTGACTTAAGAATCCTTTTAACTTTCGATTAGGGTTTAGGTCTTAGCTTTGGATCAAAATTTCGGGGATTTACAGATTAGAACAATAATAATAACATGTAATAATATAACAATAATAAAACAACATAATAATAAAATGAGATTTATTCATGAACAAGAACAAAACATGAACATAGTGTTGCTTCCATAACACTTTGATTTTAAGAAACACACACCATAGTTATGTTAAGTTACATGACATGGTAAGAAAGTATAGGTAAGAGTTTTACCTAAAGTAGAAATATGGATGGTAGTAAAAGAGAGGTTTTGGTAGCACGTGGATAGTGAAATATGAGAAGATGAGGACGCGTTTTGGAGAGAAAGGCTGAGAAGTAATTTTGAGAGAATTTTGTTAAGGTAAATGAGTGTGAAAGAAATGGAGGGAGAGGGGGTATTTATAGAGTTTTGAGGAGGCAAAATTGCGTGAATTAAATAAAATGAAAAAGAAAACAAAATATAGATGCATGGGAGGGGGGTGCCGGTTTGAGAGGGAAAAGAGAGAGATATTTGTTTTGTATTTTTATTAATTAAAAATAATAATGTATAAAGTATGATGTTGATAAAGTTATATGAGAAAAGTAAAAAGTAAGAAATATGTATAGTAAAGTATAAGAATAGGTGGTAAAAAAGTGGAAATAGGTGATAGTAATAAATAGTGCAGAATAGTACTATGAATAGTAGATAAGACAAAAAAATACAGGTAGTAAAGCTAATACACGCAATTAGGCAATATCTGATATCTTTGGACACCAAAAAATTATAAAACTGATATTTTTTAAATCCTTATATATTTACTAGTCTAATGGTGTTATCGGAATATTTTTACTGTCTGGTGTATGAAGGCACGATTTTCAAAATCTGATCCCTTCGGATTCAAAACAAATTAAATTTTAATGAATATGATATTTTTAAGTTTCCCCATATTATTATGGACTATAATCCACAATTATCTCAATTTCGTTGTTTAAGGATTAAGAGCGCGAGATTGCCTGATCTAAATGTACTAGAATTTGTAATAGATTTGTTGACTATTAGGGTTTCCGGTTGACCTCCGGTTTACGGTTTAAGTATAAACCGTAGCATAAAATCTAGGGGGTTATAGATATGATTTAAATCTCCAAGGTCTAGACAATTTGGTTTCAACCTGTTTAGGTTGAGTAGTACGTTCTGGAAACCGTCAGAATGATTGTCTAACAAACTTTTTATTGAAATTTCTATTTAACCATCTATTATACTATTGCAAAACTTTCCTTTTTAGGTTCCACAAGTGCTATATTCATATCTTGTTCACCTTGTTGATAATTTAAAACATCATTCTTATTATTTTTATTTACAAAATCATCGTCATTATCATTCATGATTGGATTATCAACAAACTTAACATTTATATATTCTTCTACTATTCTAGTAACTTGATTAAAAACACGAAAAGTCTTATTAAATGTTCAATAACCAAGAAATATTCCTTCATTAGCTCTTTCATCAAATTTACCAAGATTTTGTCCATATTTCTTGGTGAAACATTTCGTTCCAAATATGTGAAAATATGACACATTTGGCTTTATGACGTTGTACATTCCATAAGTTATTTTTTGCGTTAAAGGTCTCACATAAACATGGTTAGAAATATAACAAGAAGTAAATACTGCTTTAGCCCTTAAATATTTAGCTACATTTTTTTCATTTAGCATGCTTCGAGCCATTTCTTGTAAAGTTCCATTTTTCCTTTCTACAATTCCATTTTGTTGTGGAGTATATGGAGTAGAAAAAATTATGTTTTATACCATTTTTCTCATAAAAGTTAATAGAACTTTCATTTTCAAATTCTTTACCATGATCAGTTCTTAAAACTATGATTGAAAAACCTTTTTTATTTTGAACTTGTTTAGAAAAATTTTCAAAAGCATAAAATGTATCACTTTTATTTCTAAGAAAACCCATCTAAAATGTGAAAAATATCAACTACAAACAAACTATATTTATTTCCACCCAAACTTAAGGTTCTTGTTGGACCAAAAAGATCAAGATGTAAAAGTTCTAATGGTCGTTTTGTAGAAATAATATTTCTTGATTTGTGAGAAGTGGAAACCATTTTATTTTTCAAACATGTGTCACATTTAATATCTTTAAAAGAAGAAATTTTTGATAAACCAATAACAAGTTTGTTTTTCGAAATATTTTCTAGATTTAAAAAATTAACAAGTCTAAGTTTTTTATGCCAAACAAAGCAATTGTCATTTACTGTCAAGAAACACCTTTCAACATCCACTCTTGTTGGGTCAACCATATAAATATTTCTTTTTCAAAAACCTTCAAGAAGTTTTACTCCATTTTGATCAAATGCATCTACTATGTCTTTACCAAAAATCATTTTATATCCTTTGTCATAGAGTTAACTAATACTTAAAAGATTGTGTTTCAGTCCTTTTACCAAAGAAACATTCGCAATTGTTCTAGGCAGAAAGCCTACTATACCAGTTTCTATTATATTGCCTTTACTATCATCTCTGAACTTGACATAACCTTTGTTTTTTCATTCTAGATTTGTAAACAACAAAACATCCCCTGACAGATGTCTTGAACAACCATTATCTAGATGCCATAATCTTTTTAACTTTGTTTCATGTTCCTGCAATCAAAAAGAGATAATCAAACCTATTTGGGGACCCATACCAGCTTGGGGCCACTATAGTTCAAGCTTGTGTTGTTTTGGATTTTTACTTGTTGTTAGCTGAGCTTGTTATTTTTGTAATAACAATATTTTTTTCTATATGTCCATACTTATTACAAAAGTAACATGCATAAGTGTTAGATCTTACTGGTCTTTTTTGATATCGATATGGTCTCCATTGATATTGATATTAGCTCACCATATTTGGTTGATAATGATGTGATCTGGTATTACCTCTATAATATCATCTATTATAGCTTCTGTAGTTCTGTTTGGAATACTTGCTGACATTCCTTTCATTATGAATAACAACTTTATTTGTTTTATTTTCCTTTTTGCTTGTATCAATATTCTCCTTAGTGGCTGATTCTTTGCCTTTAACAAAAATTGCTTTCTTAGCTTGATTCAAAGACTCAGCCTTATTATCTCCTAATCCTTTTTTTTGAGTTACTTAATCTTTGAGATCATATTAACTTTTATAACTTTTCATCACTTTTAGAAAACTTGGTAAACATATAACTCAAATCTTTTAAAACATCATCAATTCTTACTTTAAGCTCTTTAATCTCCTTTCTTAAATTATTATTCTCAATTGTCAACATATCTTGAGCTTCTCTTAGACTTTTGTTATCCATATGTAAAACTTCAATATCATTTTTGAGAATATCATTTTCATCAAGCAACAACTTCTTTTTTCATTTTTCAGACACTCAATCTTTTCATTTGCTTTAGATTAAGCCTTTAAGAGTTGTTTAACTTGTTTTCTAAAGCTATCATACATATCATTTTTAGATTTAGAAGATACATCAGATTGAGCCATGAGGCAAAGATCTACTTCTTTTTCATTGTCTGACCTAGCATCTAACTCAATGTCTGATTCATCAATATCACTTCAGGTTGCCATTAATGCCTTTTGTTTCTTCTTGTATTTCTCTCTCTTTTTTATCAGTATAGGACATTCATACTTGATATGTCAAGGCTTCTTGCATTCGAAGCAAACAATCTCTTTCTTCTTTTCCTTCTTTTCTTCCTTTTCTTTAAATACTTTTACTAAACTAAACTTAGATTGATTAGAAGTAAAATGCTTAGACGATCAGAACGTTTACCATTTTTCTTGACCAATTTTCATAATCTTCAAACCAAGAGAATCAAATCACCATTGTCTTCCTCAATGTCCGATTCTTTGTCTATCTTAATGGTTTGCTTAACAGCCCTAGATGCTATAGATTTTTTGACCTTCTCTTGATCATTCATGTACTTTAGTTTTGATTCATAAGCTTGAAGCTTTTTGTGAAGTTGACTCAATATCAATTTGTCTAAGTCATGTGTCACGCCCTAACAGGTATTCTAAACGTGATAGCACACCGTACGCAATATAAAAACCTGAGAATGGCTACCTTAGTCATTCGAAAGCTTTCATATTGGTACAAGATGTACGTTCACAACAAAGGGAGACCTGTAGAGTTATGCATTTTAAGATAATGACAGCAGAACATTCAAAGCAATACTATTATGATTCATCGAAATGTAAGGTTCTACAACTTCTTTGGGGCATTCCCTTGATAAAACTCAAAATAACATAGTCTTGCTTAACAGATAACCATGAATGGAAGATTTTAAAGGAAATCTAATCTAAGTTTTCAAATAGAATTGCTCCAAAAGCTTCCCAGAACATAGTTCTACCCAGACGGTTAAGGTGGTCTCGGGTACAAAACAATGATCCTGCAACATCAGAAATCTATTGGGGAGTAAGCATAACTAGCTTAGTGAGATAATCTTGATGCAAAAGTACTCATAACAAACATTCAAACAAGTCTATTAAACAAGTATATGAAATGCAAACAACCATATGATCAAATAATACATACGACTATCCAGTTTCATATGTAGAATGGATTTATCCCTCCATTGTAGGTTGCAGAATGCTTTAAATAGGTCATAATCGACCTTCCTGAAATTTGCACGTGTCTTGGGGTTCCAAACAATTATACTACTAGTCCCTAGGCTTTCCTTACCTAAAGCAATCGATCTAGCTCGGCTACACCACAAGGCCGTATTCCCCGAATGTCCTAATTCCTCAAGATGTAGCTATTTAGCTTACCTTTCCGATCCCATGCTGAGGAGTAGTAGCAAAATGCAAAGATGATAATCTAAATGATATGTATGAGCAATGTAGTTTTAAGAGATTTCCAATCCGACATTAATTCATTTAAGGCAATCAATCAATATTTGCACACATAGCAATATACATAGAGACAATTTATATTAATAAACCAATTGAGCTTCGATATACTTATTATTTATTGATCACACCAAACGAATCACATAAATAGTTCTCATGGCAACCCGCACACATATCAATTTTTATTTTTTCCTAACATCTAGTGCTCTATTCTACAAGCACATGCGCGAATACATAGCATGTAAAGGAAAACGTACTCGGCCATGGCAATCTTTATCAGTCAAAGTAATCCTTGGGAAAGAGAAGATCTTAGTCCTCACCACCTAAATAAAGGAAATACCCAAATTAGTATTTCATCCAAGTTCTACTTAAATTTTCTAACTCTATCTTATTGAATTTATCAAAAATTCAGTTTTAAGGAAATTCCAACTTAAAATGGTTATAACTTGCTCATTTTAACTTGGAATTCGCATATAATATGTCGTTTTCTACCTACTCGAAAAGATCTAGCTATTTCTAAAGTTATTTTTATCATAAAAGCTTATTTAGACCTCGAAACAGTAGGGTCTAGATTCACCACGAATTTTCTAACCTTTGAAAACACAATTTCCCAAACTTTTCTTCCTTAAAAAATCCTTAAACAAATATATAGATATGTATGTGGTTGAAAATTATTTTCGATACATAAATAGACCCATATTTTATGCATGACTTCATTGGTGCTGTCTCAACAATTATTTTTCATAAAACAACTTGTTTTATAGGTTTGAAAAGTTGGACTTTGAAAATTTTCTCCTTAAATTGGTTTGAAAGAAAACTATAATTCCTTGAGTCATTATAAATAAGTGTTTTCTTTATATATTTTATTTCCTAACTCTTTAAAGATAATTTCAATCTTAAAATTTGGTCTTTTAAGTTTCCTACCGATTTTATTTAAAAAGAAAGAATTTCATAATTTTCTTAAGTTGTTGACAATATCCAAGTTTTTGAGTTTATCACTTCTATGTTCTCCTATCTCTTAGAAAACGAGTTTACCATGTAGAAACTTACTTTCGTAGATTGTTAGCAAATTTTTATTTTTCTAAGTGGATTTCTGAAACTCGTGAGTTAATTACTATTTTATCTTGAAAACTTGTGAAGTTCTTAGTTTTTATAATGAAGTGGGTAAAAACCCTATAAATAAGTTTTGACAAAGAATTTTCATAATAAATAATTATCAACATTAAAGTTTTAAACCAAAATTTTCATGTAATTATTTTGAAAAGAGAGTGTGTATCTATTTAGTTAAATATTTGAAGAAATCCTCTTTATTGATACCTTAAAGTTTCATGTGGAGCTTGTCTAAGTTTTTGAAAAGAATTTATTAAAAATAAAATTTAAGTCTTTTGATGGAAAAATCTTGCTAAGTGACAAAAATTTATTTTAGAAAGATTTAGTCTCATTTTATTAAATAAACCCCTTATACCTTTTTGTTGCGACAAAATCAATATGTTTATGCATGAATGAGAATATGTAGTTGTGAGAAAGATGAAATATCATATAGTAAGATAGAGAGAGATATAAGAAGTGAATAATCATAATAATAAGGTCAAGTATTGAGAGCCTTAGCTTCATCAAGGCTTCCCGGTCAAATAGTGGGAGCTAAGGGTGGGCACGAATCGGTTTGGTTTGGTATTTCCTAAAACCAAACCAAACCAAACCATAATTTGCAGTTTGTTTTTTTTTTTTTTTTCCTCTCAAATCAAACCACTAAGTAATGTTTTGGTTCGGATTAGAAATTTTTTAAACCATTAAATAACGGTTTGGTCCAGTTTGGATTACCGATTGCATCAAAATTCTAAATAAAAATTTTCATTGTTCTATTTTTTTTATATTTATGTAGATACTTAAATATTTATATTATTTTACAAATTTTATATTATAAACCATGACAAAATACTTTATGAATTCATCATACTTTTAATCTATAGTTCTCTATAAAATCAGTTATCCACCAATAAAATATATTTACCAACCAATGCATAGTAAGTCATAATTTTTAATTTTTAATAGAACCATCAAGTCAGTTATAAAATTCATCAATGAATAAAATGATTCGCTCACAAAATATATTAAAAAATTAATACATAGTAAGAGTTTATGATTAAATAAATAAATTTCGTACTTTATAAAGTAAAAATGCTATTAAAAAAATAATTCATCATTAATAAAAAAAAATTACATATCATGGCCTAAAAAAAATTTAAAAATGAACATGTTGATTTTAATCAATATTTACCAAATAATAAATATAAAATGAAATCATATGAACATATAGTAAAATATTATTATATTTTTCTAAAACGGTTTGGTTCGATTTTACGGATTAGTTTGGTTTACCTTCCAAACTAAACCATAAATTTATGGATTGGTTTGGATTGAAAAATTTTTAAACCAAGCCTTTAAAAAAAAACCATATTTTCGGTTTGGATTGGTTTGGTTATGGATTGGTTTAGTTCGGTTGGTTTTTTTTGTCCATTTCTAGTAGAAGCCTTAGCTTCATCAAGGCTTTTCGGAAATAAGAATAGACTAGTCCCAAAAAGAAAAGAAAAGGAAAGGAACAAAAGCATAATAATAAGAGAAATAACAATAAGATATTAGGTTAGTGAGCACATAGGCTCTAAGGAATATATATATATATATATACACATAAATATATATAATAATATATAGAAGTTAGATTAGAGCAATAATGATAATAATAATAACAACAACATAACAACAATAAAATATAATAACATAAAGAAACTTTGTGCACGAACAAGAACAAAACATGACATATTGTTGCTTCCTTAATACTATGGTCTTAGAAAATACACATTATGGTCATGTAATGTTACATGACATGAATAAGAAGATGGTTTAGAACTTTTACCTAAAGTAGGTGATGGTGTGTTTAGAAAATTTCTTAAAGAAAAATGGGTGTTTTATGGAGATCGAAAGGAAGAGAGTATTTAAGAGGAAAATTGTAGAGAGAGAAATTGAGAAGTGATTTTGGTAGAGTTTTTGTTAAGGTAAGAAAGTGTAGGAAAAAAATTGAAAGAGGGAGGTGATATTTATAGAGTTTTGGAGTAGAAATTGGTGTGATTAAAATTAAATGAAAATGAAATAAAATTGGATAGAGAGAGGAGGCAAAGGGGCCTGGCCATTGTCACGCCCCAAAGGGTATCCTAAACGTGGCAGCCTGCCACATATAATATCAGGCTTAGGAATGACTATCTTAGTCATGCAAAAGCCTTAGTATTATATGTAAGGTGTCTAGCACGGTAATAGGAGACGCTTTTGGGAAGCATAGTTTAAGCAAGCAAAAATGAACATACAAGAATCCAGAAATAAAACATAATTATATCATTAATATCCAAAGGTCTATTACATGATTTCATAGGGGCATACCCCCGCTAATCCCAAGGATCGTAATAATCTTTACAACATCCCAAAATACCACATTAAAGATTTCAAAGAATTCTAATCTAAGTCTTCGAGTAGATTTCCTCCAAAAGCTTCAATATATAAAACTTACATGGATAGTGGGAGGCTTCAGGCACAAAAATAGGTGTTCCTGACAATACAAATACCTATAGGGGTGTAAGCTTATGGGCTTAGTGAGTAAATCCCAAAATTCATACTCAAAGTAAATTATCAACCAAGTTTATTATTCAAACATATGGAATGCAACAACCACGTGAGCATACAAAACATATGACTTTCCGGGAATCATATGTTGAATGAATTACGCCCTTCATTCGGGGTTGGGTATTCAGGCCAATTACAGCCACAACTTTTTAAAAACACTGTTACAGATCTTACCGGCTCCTATACGCCATCAAAAACTTGTAGTTATTACAGGCTCCTACTAGCCACCAATTTTGTAGTTTTTACCGGCTCCTACTCGCCACTTACATGATATACCGGTTCTGCCTACCACCACTATTATATACTTGTCCCACCAATTGTATAGTAGTGAATGAAATGTGACTTAACATATGAAGTGCATGAATAATTTCTTATTAGAGTCTAGTAGTTACATTTAACTTCTTTCAAGTGATCAACCAATTTCAAACACTTCAAGATATTAATGCACATACAACTTTATTACAAACAAATCGAGTTTCGATATACTTAGTATTCTTTCAACATATTATCATACACTTCCTTTTGATTTTGCCTAAATTCTAGTGCAACTAATTTTACAAGCACAATCAAGAGTATGAGAAAATTTATGGGAAGTAAACTTACTCAGCCATGATGACACCTTTCTTGAGATGGATGAGTCATTCGGGATTTCCACTTATCATAGTAATCTTCGGGATATGAAAAATCCTCCTCGAGATTATCTAAAAGAAAGAAGAATACCTAAGATGAGTATTTCATGAACTTCTATTCTTGAAGATTCTAATCTTTTCTTAAAATCGTATAAGGGGAAATTCCAACTTAAAATGGCCATAACTTACTCATTTTAACTCGGAATTTCGCGTATAATATATCGTTTTCTACCTACTCGAAAAGATCTACGCATTTCTAAGCTTATTTTCATAAAACTAAGTCGTTTGGGTTCCGAAAAAGCAGCGACCAGATTTGCCACGAATTTGCAAACTCTTGTTTTCCTTTTTGTAAACAAAACTCATTTGAAAAGATGAATATTTCAAATATTTTGTAAACTTTTTGAAAGGTATATACATATATGTAATGATTCATAACAAATGTATGAAGTAAATGAAGTTGTCTCAACTTATGAAAAGTAAGGTTTTAAAAGACTTTGAACTTGAGATTTTATTGGAATATTCATTTTATTTTTGAAAGATCTTGAGTTATTTGAGATGAATATTCTTTTTCTAAATTTAATCTCTTGTAATTACTTTAAATTCCTAAGGTGTGGTTTTATTTTCTAAACTTGGATTCAAAAGTAATAAAATGATATTGTTGTTTCTTGTAATGATTCCAAAAGAATTTCTATTTCTTGATGAAAATAAGTTTTCATAAAACTTTTTGTTTATATAAGAAAAATCATTTCCAAACATGTTCATGAGTTTTTAAGAAATCTATTTCCTACTTTTATTTATCAAGAACCTTTAGTTTATGAAAACACATCCCCATTTATTTTTATTGAGACAAAAACATTATGTTCATGCATGAATATGAATCACAAACTATAGAAATATAGAGGAACATAATAACTTGAAAGATTAAGCAAAGAAAAAGTAAATCAAGTATTGGGACCTTAGCTTCATCAAGGTACCCCGAGACTAAGAAAAGACTAGTCCCGAAAAGAAAAGAAAAAGAAATTGTTTTGACTTGATGAGGACAAGTCTAAGACTAGAATGACTAGTCTTAAAAACATCTTGAAATAAATAAATTGCAATAAAGTAAATAAATTGCAAGACAATGAGCTTATATGCTTTAAATAGTATATATAGCTATATAGATATATTAGATAGTTTTGAACATAAAGGAAACATAAAGAAACATAAAGGAACATAAAGGAGTTGAGATTATGAACAAAAACAAAGTATGAACCTATTGTTGCTTTCTTAACCTTCATGGTTTTGGAAAACACACACTAAGTTCATACTAAGTAGATGAACATAGGAATTTCTTGAAGAAAGTTTACCTAAAAGAAATACTAAGGAGAGCTTTTCTTGTAAGAACTTCTTGGAGAGAATTCTTAAGAGATTTTGAGAGAGTAACTTTAGTAAAAAGTGGTGTGAAAGAAGTGAAGGTATGAGGGGGTATTTATAGGAAAATGTGGAAGATAATTTGTGTTAATTAAATAATAAAAAATAAAACAAATTGATGCATGGAGGGGGGTGGTCGGCGCCATTTTGGTGCATTAGGGAAGACAAAAATTTATTTTTTTGTTATTTTGTTAATTAAAAGTAAGAAATGAAAGATGTGAAGTTGTATTGGAAATGAAAATGTGTAAAAAATAGGTATATGGTTTGTAAGAGTAGGTTGTAAGAAAAAGTAGAGATAGATGAATAGTGTAGAATAGTAGAAAATAGTGTAATGTAAAAGTAGACATGACAATTTAATGCCGGTAGTAAGAAAATACGCGTATAAAAGAAATATATGATATTTTTAGCTAGCAAAAAATTACGAAATTGATATTTTTGAAAATCTTATATTTTTATGAGTCTAACGGTATATTCGGAATATTTTTCCTATTCCGAGCCCGGACGTTTTTCAAGAACTGTGTCTGCTCGGGTTCAAAGGACCCTCGAATTTTGAAAAACTGATATTTTTATAAAACCTATAGCTATTACGAACTATTATAGCTAATTTTTCCAACTTCGTTTTCTAGGGCCAGAGAAAACGGCAATGTCGGATTTAATGGTTACGGTAAACTAGGGTTTCGTTGACTCTGGAAAATCCGGTCGACTTCGATTAGGGTTTAAACTATAATTCGAATCCAAAAATTTCAGGGATTTACAGCCATGCTTGAAAAAGGGAAGGAATTGATTAATTTTGTTGTTTTGTAATGAAAAGTAATTAAAAAGTAAGATATGATATGTGAAAGGTTTTATGGGAAAGGTGAATTGTAATGAATAGTTATGGTAGTGTATAAGAATAGGTTGTAAGAAAAAGTAGAGTTAGTGAAATAGTAATGAATAGTAGAAATAGCAATGAATAGTAGAAATAGCACTATGAATAGTAGATTAAACAATTAAAATATCGATAGTAAAGAAAATATGCGTAAACGAGCTATATCTTATATTTTTAGAATTGAAAAATTATAAAACTGAAATTTTGAAATCTTTATATTTTTACGAGTCTAATAGTATCATCAGAATATCTTCACTATTTTAGTTATTGGGATCCTAATTTTAGCAACTGATCTCGTTTGGGTCCGAAACGAATAAAATTTTGGCGAATCTGATCTTTTTAAGCTTTCTTATATAATGCCAAGCTATAATTAGAAATTATCTCATTTTTATTATTCTTCAGTTTCGCGTACGAAATTGCTAGATCTAGATTCACTAGACTAAACATAAAAATAGGTTGACTATAGGGTTTCGATTTGACTTTCGGTTCTTAGGGTTTACGTATATTTACCAAAAAAAAATTTCTCATATAATATGCTTCCGCTATTGCATTTTTCTTTGAATCCCATGAACTTAGTAGAATTTGCAAGATTTTCCTTACAAGCTCACTATCATCAAACATTTTACCAAGTAAAGCAAGTTCATTAATAACCAAAGTAAATCTATTAAAACCATGAAATATATATTTCACTAAGTTGGAATCTAAATAATTCATAATCCTGCATGAGTGCTCCTCTTCTGGTGTCCTTGATCATTGTAGCATCTTCATAGTTTTTACAGAACTTGTCCCATACCTCCTTAGCAGACTTGCATGAAGAAGTCCTTGTGAATAAGTTTTAGAGATCGTCATTAGGAGTAAATTCTTTACTGTGTTGCTCACTTCTGCCTTTTTCTTTTCTTTATCCACTAGGACTGGATTATCGGTGAGAACGACCTCCAAAACATATAATTTCCCATGAAGTGAAATCAGTTGCTTTGATATAAGTTTCCATCCTGCATTTCTAGTAAGGAAAATTAGTTCCATAAAAAAATGACATGCGATTGGATGCTCTCATGATTATGTTGTCAGCCATTGATTAACTCTTAAAATCAAAAGAGTCACTGTCACGCCCCGAAGGGTACCCTAAATGTGGCAGTCCGCCGCATACAATATTAAAGCTAATGAATGACAACCGTAGTCATGCAGGAGCTTCGATATTATATGCAAGGCGTGCTTCCAAGATAGTAGGAGACTCTTAGGGGTGTTACGTTTAAATAGATAGCAAGAATAAGCATAGATAATCATAAGTTCTTCATTTCAATATACAAAAGTACATCTTCTTAGGGGCATTCCCCCGTCTTAAGGTCTTTGATCAACAATACATTTCATCAAAATAGACATATCTACTACATAAGTCTACTATAGAGATTTTTCCTAGAAGTCTATGTTCAAAACTAAAAATACATAAACTTCCTCCAAAAACTCCTAGTAGCGTATACTCGTACCTGGCATACAGGGCTCCTCGGGGCCAACCAGAGATAATCATACTGTAATGGAAAACTATAAGGGTATAAGCATGACTAGCTTAGTGAGATAATTCCAACTATAAGACATTTCCCACAATTCAGCCAAGTATTTTAATCAAAACATATGAAAATGCATCATCCATATGAACATGTAAGATACACATGATTAACCGGAAATCAAGTGTAGCATGGATTTAACGCCCTCCATGACAAGGGTTGGGTGGTTACAGGCCCATACGACCATCAATAATAGCAGATTTACCGGCTCCTGCTTGCCATGTAGACTTTCCGGCTCCTACTAGCCATCACGTAGACTTACCGGCTCCTACCAGCCACCACTACTCTTTCCTCGTTTCCCCACACGAAGAAAAGTAGTGAACAAATGTAATTCATGTGTATGATATGCATGAGTAATTTCAAGTTATCATTTGGCCATATAAGTTGAATTCATATTAAAAGTGATCAACCATAATTTCATCATATCAATACATAAATCACACTTTATTTAGCACTTCGTATTTCGATATTCTTAACCTTCGTTCAACAATTATTTCATAACAAAGGTTCATTTATATTTTTCCTAGTTTTCTAATGCTACTAACTACAAGCACAAACAAGGAAATGAACTTAGGAAAAGAATTAACTCACTCCATATCGGTGGATCTAATCGTAGTAGTCCTCCGGATAGATGATCTCGGGTCCCTCGTCACCTAGACAAGATGAAATACCCAAAATAAGTCTCTCATAAGACTTCTATTCTTGAAGATTCTAATCTTTTCTTAAAATCGCGGTAAAATCGTATAAGGGGAAATTCCAACTTAAAATGGCCATAACTTGCTCATTTTAGCTCGGAATTTCGCGTATAATATACCGTTTTCTACCTACTGGAAAGATCTACGCATTTCTAAACTTATTTTCATGAAACTAGGTCGTTTGGGTTCCGAAAAGACAGCGGCCAGATTCGCCACGAATTTATAATACTTGTTTTCCTTCTTTGCAAACAAAGCTCATTTGAAGAGATAAATATTTCAAATATTTTGTAAACTTTTTGAAAGGTATATACATATACGTATTGACTCATAACAAATGTATGAAGTAAATGAAGTTGTCTCAACTTTGAAAAGTAAGGTCAACTTTGAAAAGTAAGGTGTTAAAAGACTTTTGAACTTGAGATTCTATTGATTATTTTATTTTTCTTTTGAAAGATCTTGAGTTATTGAGATAAATATTCTTTTTCTAAATGTAACCTCTTGTAATTTCTTTAAATTCCTAAGGTGTGGTTTTAGTTTCAAAACTTGGTTTTAAAGAGTAATAAAACGACAATTTTGTTTCTTGTAATGTAAAAGGATATTTCTTAATGAAAAATAAGTTTTCACAAAACCATTTGTTTATGAAAGAAATCATTTTCAAGTATGCTCTTGATTTTTCCAAGAAAATCTATTTCCTTCATTTATCTAAAATGAACCTTAGTTTACTTCTTTAAATTTTTGTTGAGACAAAAGCATTATTTTCATGCATGAATATGAACCATAAGCTTATGAAAATATGAAAAGAACATAATATTTTAAAAGAAAAGCATATCAAGTATTGGGACCTTAGCTTCATCAAGGTACCCCGGGACTAAGAAAAGACTAGTCCCGAAAAAGAAAAGAAAGGATTGTTTTGACTTGATGAGGACAAGTCTAAGACTAGAATGACTAGTCTTAAAATCAACTTAAAATTAAATAAATTGCAAGAAAGGTAAATAAATTGCAAGGCTATGAGCTTATATGCTCTAAATAGTATATATAGCTATTAGGATATATTAGATAGAAATAAACATAAAGGAATTATAGAGAAACATAAAGGAACATAATAGAAACATAAATGATCATGGAGGAATTTTGATTATGAACAAAAACAAAGCATGAACCTAATGTTGCTTTCTTAACCTTCATGGTTTTAGAAAACACACACTAAGCTCATACTAAGTAAATGAACATGAAGAAATCTTGAGAAATTTCTTACCTAAAGAAGCTAAACTTAAGAGGACTTTCTTGAAGAACTCTTGAGAGGATTTGGAGAGAAATTTTAGTATAGTAACTTTAGAGATGAAGAAGTGTGAAAGAAGTGAAGGTATGAAGGGGTATTTATAGGAAAATGGGGGAGATAATTTGTGTTATTAAAATAAATGAAAACAAAACAATTTGTGGGCATCAAGAAGGGGGCCGGCGCCAAACATGCATGGGGAAGAGAGAAAAATTAATTTTTTTTGTCTTTTGATTAATTAAAGTAAGAAAGGAAAGATGTGAAATTGTATTGGAAATGAAAATGTGTAAGAAATAGGTGTATGGCTTGTAAGAATAGGTTGTAAGAAAAAGTAGAGATAGATGAATAGTGTAGAATAGTAGAAAATAGTGTAATGTAAAAGTAGACATGACAATTAAATACCGGTAGTAAGAAAGTACGGTATAAAAGCGATATCTGATATTTTTAGTTATCGAAAAATTACGAAATTGATATTTTTGGAAATCTTATATTTTTACGAGTCTAACGGTATATTCGGAATAATTTTCCTATTCCGGGCTTCCGGGCACGTCTTTTAAGAATCATGTCTTCGATCGGGTTCAAAGGACACTCGAAATTCTTCAATCTGATATTTTTACGCAACCTATGGCTATTACGAATTATTAGGGCAAACTTTTCCAACTTCGTTTTCTAGGGCTAGAGAAAACGGTAATGCCGGAGTTTAAGCGGTCACGATATACTAGGGTTTTGGTTGACTTAAGAGTCCGTTTGACTCTCGATTAGGGTTTGGGTTTCGAATTTGGAACCGAAAATTCGGGAACTTACAGTCACTGCTCTAATACCAAATGTTAGTCTTAAAAGGCTAACGAGAGGGAGGGGATCAATTTTTAGACTAAGAACTTTTTTCGCCAAAACCATTAACAATTTCACAAAGAAAATTTAAAAAAAATTAGAATTTCTATTTTTTTCTTTATTGATAATGCACGTGATAAATAGATAATAAATAGAATAAATGAAAGTGCACAAAAGTAAAAGAGACAATCAATTTATAGAGGTTCCTCCTTATAAGTCAGTCCTCTCTTCCAACTCCACTGCTAAGGATCCATTCTTCCACATCGGTCGTTCCACTAATCCAATAGCAAAGAAGAATTACAATCACCAATTGCTCTTGCTCTGCCTTTCTAGCCTACAACTTGGCTAAATATAGACTACAAGACTTTGTAATCTAACTTCTTAGCTAATCCTCAGTTGAAAAGATAAAGGAATGAAATTGTAGCAAGAGAAAATATATGATCTCTAAGATTAAAATCACAAAGTAAAAGAATAAATAAAGCTCATAGTGTTTGTTCAAGTATCTATATGCTTGCTCAGAAGATTTTTTTTTTTGTCACGATTAAAAATTTGATTGATCCTTCTTCTTTCTCTTCAAGGTTGAGTTGAATATATATATATATATATATATATCTCTTCATTTTTTATCTAGCTTCTTCGAACATTTTAAAAATATTCAAATGGCTTGAATAATCTTTAGATAATGTTGATATCCCTAGAAAAGTGGGATACTGTCATCTTAAATTTCAAACTGAGTCCAAGCTTATCTTGTTCAGCTTCTTTATTAACGAATGCTCTTGACACTTGAAATCTTCTTAATTGGATAAGATCTCGATCTTGGATATGAAGATCCCACAAACTATGGATAATCTTTAGCTTGAAAAAAAAAAATCTCTCTAACTGCGAGAAGGCTTAAAAAAAATTTTATCTTCATCTGTGAGGTGTCATCTTGAGGCAAAACATATTTGTTTCGACTTTAACTCTCAAACATATTTTTGTTAATCTCTAATCTTCATTGGACTTCAGAATTTGATGTTCATTAATCTTTGTAAATCTTAAAAATGAAACTTTATAGGTTATCAAAGATAAAGAATTCCCCATGGATTATTATCCTCCTAATGTGGAACGAATTAAGTACGTTACCCAAATACACTTAATTAGTGGATCTGGGGCTTCAAATAATTCCTACTTGAATTTTTTGTATGAAACTTCAACGGTCTGTAGACAACCAATATGTCTGATGATTTTTCTAGTTAAAGGTCTGATAGACCATCTACTTGATTTTCTAAATAAGTGTTTATAAGGCTGAATACCTTTGATCTACACACTTAAAAGCAAATTAATTAGGTTTCTTTTAACATTTTTATTATCATTAAAACTTATTTAGAGAACTCAACAAAAATTAATAAATAATATTGACATTTTTGCATGAAACTCGAGTCACCTTTTCTTTAAAAATGAACACATGTCATATGTTTGCAAATTAACCAAACATAGGTATCATATTTTGTAATTAATCCTTGATTTAAATGCTTATATGAATTAATCTCTTGGACAAATATTTGTTAGGAGTCTACCTCCTGCATTATCTTCTAGTCTATCTTCTGTTGTTTAGAGTACATATTTTGTATTAGGTACGCAGTGACTTATGTGTTGCTTGTGAGGATAGGCATCCTAAATAGATTAATACTTAAAGTCGGCCTTAATAATTATTTGCTACTTGTGCGTGGTAATTTTAAGAGATAGTCCGGAGGGAGGTAACCTTGCTAGGTAATGCCAACATGGTAGTTGGGTGCTTAAGCCATCATTGGTGACTCGGTAGGTGGTTGATGAGGGAAATGATAGCAGGATAACATCTACCTGGATCGGAGAGAAGTAGTATAGTGTAGTTCACGACTATTGGTGCCAATTGAGGTACACTATATTATAGACCGTGAAAGGTAGAGATACGTAGCAGATGTGACCCTTAGATAGGGCTATTACTTATAGAGGTAGGAGATATAAATATTCAGGCTACTTATATAACCCCCTGAGTAGTTGCTACTACTTAGGACCACTAGGTTCCCAACATGTTGCTGGAGTATCAATGCTCCACTATTGTTTGCTACACTTTAATTTAATGATATAAACTGTTGATTATTACATTACATTGCATTTAGAACAAATGCGTGTGCCCATCTTGGACTGGGCTTTGGCTCATTCCCTTTTTTTTTATTAGGTATCGATGATGATACTTATGATTGCATGAGGTATGGGTGGATTTTTTAGAATTTTTTGACAAGTGGAGTTACTAAGATTCGTTGGAATATTACCTTTATTATAAATTATCAAGTTTTATTATTAAACATATATTTGATGAGGGCCCATATATAAGGCCATTGTTGTATTTCGAGATACTAGACATTATATTTTGAGATGATAGATGGTATGATATCAATTAATAAATGATGGTCTACTCCTATAAATAGTCTATTTGGAAATCATTTTGAGATATTTATTTTTCGGCGATAAATTCTAGTTGTTTTCATAATCTAATTTAACGATTTAGAATATAAAATTTGTTGAGCAACAATCAAATAAACTGTAGATTATGTTAGTCTTAATGTATTGATAAGTTTATTTTACTCTATTCTATTAATAGAAATTTAAGCTTAATCTAATGCATTTGTGATAAATTCCTATAAATCTTGTGCTTTATAGCTTAAATGTGGTTTTTTCATCTTCTAAACAAAAAGAAGTGGAAACAAATTGTTTTGATTAGATTTGGAGCAAAACAACAACAATTAAGCAAAGCAAAAACCTGGTCGAGCCTTGGAAAAAGACCTGTCGAGGGAAGAGCAAAGGTAAAACAAAGGCAAAATGGTCTTTCGCACCCTATATTAAGCCATCGACATGACACTCGATATTTGTTTTGAGGTGATCGAGCCCTAGACTTTATAAAATAGCTTCTGTCATGCCGCAATGTCGAGCCTTGAATTTACCCCCGTCATTAAAGCTAGACAAAAATCACACCTTCAAAAGGAAAAGTATAGCTTGGATCGAATGCTGCCTTTAAGTTCTCAATGACATCGATTTACCCCTCATTGAATTTGGAGAAGAACTTGAGCCTTTTTAGCAGAAAGCCATAACTTAGGTCGAGTCCTGACATCTAAGCAACATCTGTGACGCCTCAAAAGGAGGCTTAGTAAGATTAGTCTAAAGTTATCATACCACGTATGCACCTTTAATATAAGAACCGTCTTGCAAGTCAGAGTGTACCAGACTCTACCTATTTGTTAATATCTATTATTTAAAGGATATACGTATTATAATATTATTGGAATTCAATTGTGGAATTCGATTTTTCCACTTATTACCAAGATCGCAGAGAATCAATATCTCCTACCAAATAGTGAAAATGGGATTACAACCCTACAACATACAAATCTCAATCGTTTACGTAATTTATCTAATTTATACACTAAGTTTAGCATAACCAATATTTCTATCTTCAATAAAGTCTGTTGGAGAAGCTCTTTTCAGACATTCTTAGCCCAATCTTAGCTAATATTAATCCTGTACAAAAACTATTGGAGGGTGAGCGAACCACGGGCTCAGTGAGATAACCTAACCAGACCACACATCAAACAATTGCAAACAAGTTTAATTAACAAGTGTATGCCATGCAACATTCAAACATATGTGCAAGTACAAGTTAGATAATCGGAATCCAAACATGATGTGGATTTACGCCCTCCCATCGAGGTTGGAAGGAATCCATGAAGAGCAATATACCGTACCTAGGAGAATCAGAGAACCAAGGAAGAATAGGTACCATAACTCTCACAAATTACTTTAAAACATTTCACTCTTATACTTGGAACAAAGAAACACCATTAAGTATTAGCCATTTCATGTCGATACCACGAGCAGTGTTCCTTCGATACCAGTTAGTTCCTGTGGAACATAACAAAACAAAGGTGCTCCTGAAAGAACAAGGAAAATATCATCTGGAAAAACCAGGCACATCACTAGAGAACCGAAATGCTAATACGAGCGGGGTCATCACTCCTTTTAAAATGTAATATGTGCATATAATGCAACGTATGTCCACTTTCATTTATGGTACCAGTAATTTTAGTCAAGTTTAAGGTGATCATACAATTAATAGACAAGTATCAACATTCTTCATACAATATTTATCATACAAAAGAACTATCACTTATATTATAATAATTTGGCATTCAAGCATACACCAATCATCATACATTATACCTAATCCCACATGCATTTTAGTTGAATAAATTATTACAAATGCAACTACTCTATAAGCATAAACAATGCGACAAGGTCAAAGTTGCTCACCTGTTGTCCTCGTTAATTTGTCGTGATAGATTACTAGAATTTCAAGAACTGATCTATCATTCCTATGAAATAAGAAACAGATTATATTATTTACTATTATCTGTAAAGCTTTTGGTTGTACTTTTTATAACCTACTTTTATTTTTACTCTTTTTAATTTACTTTATTTTTTGAGGTTAGAGTTTTGAATTTTATATAGGTTAGTCCTTTTTGACACTGTTAGAAAATTCATTTACACACATTTTCTTTAAGAGAAGTCTTCCTAAAATTATAGGTACTAACTTTAATTGTATAATTTTTAACTAGGTCTATTTTTCATTTTAACTCCATTTTAGCGTATAATCAGATATTTAGATTACTTATTTTGAGTGTTGTATGGTAGTTGATTTAATTTTATCAATCTGTAAATTTTGTTTATTTCATGAGTATTGATAATTGCGATAGGATATTTTAAGTCTTATTTTGCTTAATAATCTTACTTATTAAGCTTTTACTATTTATATAGTCTTTTTAGTATATTTATTTTAGGGTAATTGATATTTGCAATTTTTTATTTATTTTCATTTTGCTTTTGTTGATTTTATTTGACATCTATATTTTATTTAAGGTGTTTTCTTTTATTTTAAATTTAGTCAAATTCCTATTTCATTAGTGTCACGCCCCAAAAGGTATCTTAAATGTAACAATTTGCCACATTTAATAATAAAGCTTAAGTATGACAACCTTACTCATTCCCATAAGCTTCGATATTAGGTGCAAGGCATACTCTCACAATTTTTAAAGAACCATACTTTGAAATATGAAACTTAAGAAGATACAATAACAAATTAAGAAATGAAAATCATAATATTCATTCATTAATAAATAATGTCTTACAAGTGTTAAGGGCATTCCCCCATTAAAACATGCTAGAATCTATTACGAGAAATTTTTCTATGAAGTCTACATCTAAGGTAATGTTAAACTTCATCTAAAATTTCTTAACTAAAAAAGGAAATACTTGGGTGCAAGGTCCTCGTGGCTTCAATAAAAAAAAGTTAAATTGCAAGAGATACCTATAGAGGTATAAGTGTAAACCCCCAAATTATTGGAATCGGTTTAGCATAAAACCCTAAACCGGAAGTCAAACGGAACCCTAAAGGTCAACAAAACCCTAGTTTACCGTAACCGATTAAATCCGGTTTTGCCGTTTTCTTTGGCCCTGGAAAACGAAGTTGGGATGATTAGCTAGAATAGTTCATAATAACCATAGGTTTCATAAAAATATCAGTTTTGCGAAATTCGGATGTCCTTCGAACCTGATCGGACACAGTTCTCGAAAACGTGTCCGGGAGCTTGGAATAGTAAAAATATTCTGAATACACCGTTAGACTCGTAAAATATAAGGTTTTCAAAAATATCAATTTCAAAAATTTTTCGATAACTAAAAATAACAGATATAGCTATACGCGTATTTTCTTACTACTGGTACTTTATTAGTCATATCTATCTTACATTACACTATTCATTACTATTCTACACTATTCTTTTATCTCTACTTTTTCTTACACCTATTATTACACATCCATAACCTATAACCTTAACTTTTTACCTTTCCCATAACTTTATTTCACACTACCTCACACATTACATCTTTCATTTAACAAAAGTCAAAAAAAAAATCACTCCCCCTCTATTCACTACATGGCCGGCGCCCCTATGCCCCCTCTCCCTCAATTTTGTTTCAATTTTTCTTTATTTTAATCACACAAAAATCACTCCACATTTTCCTATAAATACCCCCCTCCTCTTTCACTTCTTTCACACATTCACTACTCACAAATTTTACCAAAACTCTCTCAATTTCTTCTCTCAAAACTCTCTCAAAATACCATCCCAAAACTCTCTCAAAATATTTCTACAACAACTTCTACCAACAACTAAAACCCATAACCACATAACCATACCAAAGTCTCCTTTAGGTAACCACCTTCTATATTTTTTCTTTCTTCATGTCATGTAACTTTACATGACCATAGTGTGAGTTTCCAAAGACTACAAGTTATGGAAGTGCATTATGTTCATGTATTGTTCTTGTTCTTGAAAATTTATTTAAATTCATGTTATTATTTTTGTTTATTATTGTTTCTATATCTAAATAATATTATCTACATATATATATACATATTCTTTAGAGCATATAAGCTCACTTGCAATTTATTTATTTCATGCAAAGCAATTTATTTATTTATTCATTGCAATTTATTTATTTATTCCTTGTTAAATTAAGACTAGTCTCTAGTCTTAGACTTGTCTTCATCAAGTCAAAACAAGTTTTTCTTTCTTTCTTTATTTCTTTCATTTTATTTTGGGACTAGTTTACTTCTTAGTCCCGGGAGCCTTGAAACAGCTAAGACTCCAATACTTGACTTTATTATTTATGTCTTATGTTATTTTTGCTTACTATTATTCTCATAGTTCATGTTCATTTAAATCGTTGTCCAAAGTTTCAAGTTCCAAAATAAATTGACAAAAAGAAGATTTTGACACTTAGAAATAAGGAGGTCTATGGTTTGAAAAAAAAATAAAATTATTTCTTTTCAGGTTATAAGAAGAAACCAATAAGATTTTAGAAACTACTCTTACTATAAAAAGTTCTTAAGTCACATATTGTTTCACATTGTTGTTATAAAAGGAAACAAATTTTTATGCATGGATGATTCTATGAAAAACATAAGATATGAGGAAAGAATGAGGAATTTTCAAATAAAGATTTTTTCAAACAAATAGACAAAGGAATTTGTACAAGAAAATTGAATAGGGATAATAGGGTATTTTCTAAAAACTCTAAATAATATTAGTGTAGAAAACTTAGAAGGAAGAAAAATTTATTTTCGAAACGTTACTTGGATATATATGCATAAGCCAATATGAATTTTGTTGTAAAATAAAAAGAAACAAAATAGCGATTTCAAGAAGTTTACAAACATGAAATTCTTATTTTCATAAAACAACTCCAAAACCGACATGGTTATACTTAAGTAAAATAAATGGACAACAAAACACTTGAGCATGAATGAATATGAGCTAAGTAACCATAAAAAAGAGAATTTTTCAACTATATAAATAACTAAGTATTTATCAAACAAATATTGATTTCTTGAACCAAAGTTGTTTTATGTTGGAAAATTCGTGGTGAACCTTGTCGCCACTATATCGAGGCCTATATGACCTTGATTGTTAAAAGTAATTTTGGAAATGGGTTGATCTTTTCGAGTAGATAAAAATCGGTATATCATATGCGCAATTCCGAGTTAAAATGACCAAGTTATGGCCATTTTAAGTTGCAACATTCCTTTATACGAACTTTAACGTTCTTTTGACATTGTTTTGTCAAATTTCAAGAAAATCATCAAGAAATACTTATTATGGGTATTTTCTTTTGCTAGGCAACCTCGAGGAAGGATTCCTTTACCTCGAGGATTATTACGATTAAGTGGAGTGTGTGAACGACTCATCCGCTTAGAGGAATTGTAAACCCCCAAATTATTGGAATCGGTTTAGCATAAAACCCTAAACCGGAAATCAAACGGAACCCTAAAGGTCAACAAAACCCTAGTTTACCGTAACCTATTAAATCCGGTATTGCCGTTTTCTTTGGCTCTGGAAAACGAAGTTGGGATGATTAGCTAGAATAGTTCGTAATAACCATAGATTTTATAAAAATATCAGTTTCGCGAATTTCAGGTGTCCTTTGAATCCGATCGGACACAGTTCTTGGAAAACGTGTCCGGGAGCCCGAAATAGTAAAAATATTCCGAATACACCATTAGACTCGTAAAAATATAAGGTTTTCAAAAATATCGATTTCAAAATTTTTTGTTAGCTAAAAATAACAGATATAGCTATTATACGCGTATTTTCTTACTACTGGTACTTTATTAGTCATATCTATCTTACATTACACTATTCATTACTATTCTACACTATTCTTTTATCTCTACTTTTTCTTATACCTATTCTTACACACTCCATAACCTATAACATTAACTTTTTACCTTTTCCATAACTTTATTTCACATTACCTTACACATTACATCTTTTCACTTATCAAAATAAAAAAAAAAATAAATTCTCTTCCCCCTCTACATCATGTGCTCGGCGCCGCCCCACCCCCCCCCCCCCCCCCCTCTATCTCTCAATTTATTTTAATTTTTTCATTTATTTTAATCACACAAAATTCACTCCACATTTTCCTATAAATATCCCCTCCTCTTTCACTTCTTTCACAATTCACTACCCACAAATTTTTACCAAAACTCTCTCAATTTCCTCTCAAACTCTCTCAAATTTCTACAACAACTTCTACCAACAACTAAAACCCATAATACATAACCATAGCAAAGTCTTCTTTAGGTAACTACCTTCATACTATTTTCTTCTTCTTCATGTCATGTAACTTTACATGACCATAGTGTGAGTTTCCAAAGACTACAAGTTCTGGAAGCTACATTATGTACATGTATTGTTCTTGTTCATGAAAAATTTATTTATGTTCATATTATTATTTTTGTTCTTATTATTGCTACTATATCTAAATATTATATATATATACATATCCTTTAGAGCATATAAGCTCACTAGCAATTTATTTACTTTTATGCAATGCAATTTATTTACTTTCCTTGGCAATTTATTTATTAATTTCTGGCAATTTTTTTATTCATTTCTGTTAAATTAAGACTAGTCTCTAGTCTTAGACTTGTCCTCATCAAGTCAAAACAAGTTTTTCTTTCTTACATTTTATTTTATTTTGGGACTAGTCTACTTCTTGGTCTCGGGAGCCTTGAAAAAGCTAAGGCTCTAATACTTGACTTTATTATTTATGTTTTATGTTATTTTGTTTACTATTTATTTCATAATCATATTCATTTAGATTGTTGTCCAAAAAATTTTAATTTCTAAAAAATAATTAAACAAGAAGAATTTTGTCACTTAGAGATAAGTTTATGTAAAGTAACAAAAATAAACTCATTTCTTTCAGTTACAAAAAGAACTCACTATAATATTAGAAACTTCCTTTACTTTAAAAGCTACTTAAACCTTATAACTCACTTTGTTTTTCAAAAGAAAACTATTTGTTGATACATCAATGGTTTTTTTATAAAAGATAACAAGATGAATGGCTAAGGAATTTTTAAGTAAAGATGTAAACCCCTAAATTTCGGAATCAGTTTAGCATAAAACCCTAAACCGGAAGTCAAACGGAACCCTAAAGGTCAACAAAACCCTAGTTTACCGTATCCACTAAATCCGGCATTGCCGTTTTCTTGGCCCTGAAAAACGAAGTTGGATTATTAGCTAAAATAGTTCGTAATAACCAAGGTTTTATAAAAGTTTCAGTTTCGCGAAATTCGGGTGTCCTTCGAACGATCGGCACAGTTCTCGAAAAACGTGTCCGGAAGCCCGGAATAGTAAAAATATTCCGAATACACCGTTAGACTCGCAAAAATATAAGTTTTCAAAAATATCAGTTTCGTAATTTTTCGGTAAGTAAAAAAACAGATATAGCTATTATACGCGTATTTTCTTACTACCGGTACTTTAATTGTCATATCTACTTTACATTACACTATTCATTACTATTCTACACTATTCTTTTATCTCTACTTTTTCTTACACCTATTCTTACACTCTACATAACCTATAATTTAACTTTTTACCTTTCCCATAACTTTATATCACATCTACTTACATATTACATTTATTTCTTCAAAAAGTAAAAAATAAATCACTCCCCCCTCTTCCCTACATGGCCGGCGCCCCTCCTCTCTTTCCCTCAATTTTTTTAATTTTCTTTATTTTAATCACACAAAAATCACTCCACATTTTCCTATAAATACCCCCCTCCTCTTTCACTTCTTTCACACCACTTCTACTAAAATTACTCTATCAAAATCTCTCAAGAATTTCTCTCCAAGAAGTTCTTCAAGAAGTCCTCTTTAGTCATCTTCTTTAGGTAAAGTTCTTCAAGAAGTCTCCATGTTCATCTACTTAGTATGAGCTTAGTGTGTGTTTTCTAAAACCATGAAGGTTAAGAAAGCACAATAGGTTCATACTTTGTTTTTGTTCATAATCATAATTCCTTTATGTTCATGTTTCCTTTATATTCATTTATGTTTCTCTTATGTTCATTTATGTTCTTTTATGTTCATAACTATCTACTATATCTATATAGCTATATATACTATTTAGAGCATATAAGCTCATAATCTTGCAATTTATTTACTTCAATGCATTTATTTATTTCAAGTTGTTTTTAAGACTAGTCTCTAGTCTTAGACTTGTCCTCATCAAGTCAAAACAAGCTTTTCTTTCTTTCATTTTATTTATTATGGGACTAGTTTACTTCTTAGTCCCGGGAGCCTTGAAAAAGCTAAGACTCCAATACTTGACTTTATTATTTATGCTTTATGTTATTTTGTTTATTATTATTCTCATAATCATGTTCATTTAGATTGTTGTCCAAAAGTTTTATTTTCTAAAGATAATTAAATAAAAGAAGGCTTTTTGTCACTTAGAATAAGTTTATGTGAAACATAAAAATATAAGATAACAAAAATAAACTCATTCATTTTCAAGTTACAAAAAGAATTCACTATGAATTTAGAATTTTTTGTTATTCTACCTTGTTTCCAAAAGAAAATATTTGTTGATACAAAAATGGTTCTTTTATAAGAAAATGAATGACTAAGGAAATTTCAAGTAAAGACCTTTGCAAACAAATAGGCAAAGAAAATTTATGGTTTGAAAATAATAAAGTTATTTCTTTTCAATTACAAGAGGAAGTTAATAAGATTATAGAAATTAGTTTTTCTACAAAAAGTCCTTAATTGTTCCACATTTTTTATGAAGAAAACAAATTTTCATGCATGGATGATTATTTTTAAAAATATGAGACATGAGAAATATCAAGTAAGATTTTTGCAAAACAAGTAAAAAAGGAATTTACACAAGAAAAATGAAGAAAGCATATTTCCTAGAAAACTTCAAATATAGTATTAATGTAACTTAGAAAGTAGAAATTTTATTTTCAAAGGTCACTTAGAAAAGATAAATAAAACCAACATAAAACGTTTTTAGAAAATAAAGAAAACAAGGTATTCATTTCAAAGAAATTCACAAAAACAATTTCCGAAAAGCTTCAACCCGACATTGTTTTACCTAAGAAAAATAATTGGACAACAAGACACTTGAGCATGCTTAAATATGAGTTATATAGTTATAAAAAGAGAATTTTTCAACTATATAGATAACTAAGTATTTATCAAACAAATTTTGATTTCTTGAACCAAAGTTGTTTTTACTTGAAAATCCGTGGTGAATTTTGTCACCACTGTTTCGGAGCCTATATGGCTTTGTTTGTTGGAAATAATTTTGGAAATGGGTAGATCTTTTCGAGTAGGTAGAAATCGGTATATTATATGCGAGATTTTAAGTTAAAATGACTAAGTATGGCCATTTTAAGTGGAACATTCTTCTATACGAATCTCAATGTTCTTTGACATTGTTTTGTTAAAATTCAAGAAAATCATCAAGAAAAACTCATTGTGGGTATTTTCTTTGGTTAGGTAAACCCGAGGAAGGATTCTTTTACCCCAAGAACTATTCGAGTAAGTGGAGTGTGTGAACGACTCATTTCCGCTTAGAGAATAGACGGCAATGCATCGTGAGTTATTTCCATTAAATGCTATACTTGTTGTTCTTGTAAAATTAGTTGCACTAGAGTTAGGAAAGGATAACTGATATGCATGTAAAATAATTCCTTGAAAGAATTCTAAGAATATCGAAGCCCGAATTGTTCTAATGATTGTTTAGTTTAATATTGATTTGTGCAATTCCTTGATCACCATAAAGTTGAAAATAATTATGTTATGACTTTATAAATTAATGAACTCATGCATACCACGAAGTGAGTCACATTGCATGGTTGGGTTATATCCTTGGTGAGAAGGATAGTAAGCTCATGTCGAAAGCAACACTTGGCGGAGATCCGAAAAGCGATTGCTTGGCGGCTTAATGGAATATGCTCAGCGGTTGATCCGAAAGCTAGGTCAAATCAAGAATTCGGAATACTTGGCGAAGAGTGCTCGCAAGTATAAAACTTTTTAAAAATGCTTGGCGATGAGTTCTCGCAAGCTTAAATTTCTGTTACTAAAACTACTTGTTTTGAGGATAAGTATCACAAACCCCGAATGGAGGGCTTAAATCATTCAACATAGTTCCCGGAAAGCTATATGCTTGTTTGCCCACGTGCTTGTGCATTACATTTGTTTGATTAAATCAACTTGTTTGAATCTTGTTACAAGAAGTTATTGATGGAAATAGTTCTCACTAAGCCTTTAGCTTACACCCCAATAGATATCTTTTGCAGTTCCCTTACTTATGGCTAAGGCCACGTGGACTATGCGGGCAGGTATCCCTTTTGAACATTAGAAATCTGGATAAAGTATAGCTTAGTATTAGCATGTTAATTAATAGATTAGTAATTTAGGAATTGTCCCTAAGTTTGTAAAGTCTTTGCCATGAATGAATAATTATTGTGAATCCTCTTTTCTTAATATGTTTTTATATCTCCTTAAGCTTCATAATCCCATGTATGGTCCTCTAAAATTGTGAAAGTAAGCCTTACACTTAATATAAAAGCTTTTGGAAATGACTAAGGTTGTCATACTTAAGCTTTAATATTGAGTGTGGCGGACTGTCGCATTTAGCGTACCCATTGGGGCATGACAAAAGACCTTTACAAACAAATAGGCAAAGAAAATCTATGGTTTGAAAACAATAGTTATTTCTTTTCAGGTTACAAGAAGAAACCACTAAAATTTTAGAAACTACTTTACTATAAAAAGGTTTCTTAAGTCACATATTCATCTACTTTGTTTTATCAAGAAAACAAATTTTTATGCATGGATGATTTCTATGAAAAACATAAGACATGAGGAAAGAATGAGAAATTTTCAAATGAAGATTTTGTAAGCAAATGGACAAAGGAAATTTGTATAAGAAAAATAAATAGGAAGAATAGTGTATTTTCTAAAATAGTAGAAACTTAGAAAATAGAAAATTTATTTTCAAAAAGTTACTTAGGAAAAATAATAAAACCAACGTAAATCCTTTTTAGAAAATAAAAGGAAACAAGGTATTTATTTCAAGAAATTTACAAAAACAATTTCCGAAAAACTTCAAACCAACATTGTTTTACTCAAGAAAAATAATTGGACAACAAACACTTGAGCATGCTTAAAATATGAGTTATATAATAAAAAGAGAGTTTTTCAACTATATAGATAACTAAGTATTTATCAAACAAATTTTGATTTCTTGAACCAAAGTTGTTTTGTGTGGAAAATTCGTGGTGAACTTTGTCGCCACTGTTTCGGCCTATATGACCTGTTTGTTAAAAATAATTTTGGAAATGGGTAGATCTTTTCGAGTAGGTAGAAATCGTATATTATATGCACGATTCCAATTAAAATGACCAAGTTATGACCATTTTAAATTGGAACATTCCTTTATACAACTTTAACGTTCTTTTGACATTGTTTTGTCAAAATTCAAGAAAATCATCAAGGAATACTCATTGTGGGTATTTTCTTTGGTTAGGTGACCCCGAGGAAGGATTCTTTTACGGGTTATTACGATTAAGTGGAGTGTGTGAACGACTCATCCGCTTAGAGGAATAGTCGACATAGCATTGAGTTTATTTCCATTAAATGCTATACTTGTTGTGCTTGTAAATTAGTTGCATTAGAATTAGGAAAAGATAAATCGATATGTATGTAAAATAATTCTTTGAAAGAATTTTAAGAATATCGGAGCCAGAATTGTTTTAAATGTTTGATTTAGTATAACATTTGATTTGTATGAAATTCTTTGAACGCCTTAAACTCAAAAATAATTATGCTATGACATTATAATAAAATGAATTCATGCATACCACGAAGTGAGTCACATTGCATTTTGGGTTATTATCCTTGGGTGAGAAGGATAGTAAGCTTATGTCGAAAGCAACACTTGGCGGATGATCGAAAGCGATTGCTTGGTGGCTTAAGGAAATGCTTGGCAGAAGATTCGAAAGCAAGGCAATCAAGTAGATTCGAAATGCTTGGTTATGAGTGCTCGTGAGCATGAAAACTTTTAAACTAAAACTACTTGAATTGAGGTTATGTATCACCAAACTCCGAATGGAGGGCGCAAATCCATTCAACATATAGTTCCCGGAAAACTATATGCTTGTTTGCCTACGTGTTTATTGCATTATATTTGTTTGTTTAAACAACTTGTTTGAAAATTTATTACAAGAAGTTAGTTACAAAAATAGTTCTCACTAAGCCTATTAACTTATACCCCGATAGATATCTTTTACAGTTTCCCTACTTATGGTTAAGGCCACGTGGACCCTGCGGGCAGGTAATCTCTCCCGGATAATAGAAATTTAGATAAAGTGTAGCTTTAGCATTGATGTACCAATGTTCATGTAATAGATTAGTGATCAAAGGGAAATGTCCCTAAGTTTGTAGAAACATTGATATGAATAAATGATTATTATGATTCCTCTTTTCTTAATGTGTTATTTATATCTCCTTAAACTTCATAATTCCACACATGGTCCTCTAAAGTGGTGAAAGCACGCCTTACACTTAATATAAAAGCTTTTGGGAATGACTAAGGTTGTCATACTTAAGCTTTAATATTGAGTGTGGCGGACTGTCATGTTTAGGGTGCCCATTAGGGTGTGACAGGAATAGTCGACATGGCATCGTGAGTTTATTTCCATTAAATGCTATACTTGTTGTGCTTGTAAATTAGTTGCATTAGAGTTAGGAAAAGATAGATCGATATGTATGTAAAATAATTCTTTGAAAGAATTTTAAGAATATCGGAACCAGAATTGTTTTAAATGTTTGTTTTAGTATAGCATTTGATTTGTATGAAATTCCTTGATCGCCTTAAATTTCAAAAATAATTATGCTATGACTTTATAAATAAATGACTTCATGCATACCACGAAGTGAGTCACATTGCATTTTGGGTTATTATCCTTGGGTGAGAAGGATAGTAAGCTCATGTCGAAAGCAACACTTGGCGGGAGATCTGAAAGCGATTGCTTGGCGGCTTAAGGAAAATGCTTGGCAGAAGATTCGAAAGCAAGGTCAAATCAAGTAGATTCGGAATGCTTGGCGATGAGTGCTCGCAAGCTTAAAACTTTTTAACTAAAGCTACTTGTTTTGAGGTTAAGTATCACCAAACCTCGAATGGAGGGCGCAAATCCATTCAACATATAGTTCCCGAAAAACTATATGCTTGTTTGCCCATGGTTTGTTGCATTACATTTGTTTGTTTAATCAACTTGTTTGAAATCTTGTTACAAGGAGTTATTTATGAAAATAGTTCTCACTAAGCCTATTAGCTTACACCCCGATAGATATCTTTTGCAGTTTCCCTACTTATGGTTAAGGCCACGTAGACCCTGCGGGCAGGTAATCTCTCCTAGATAATAGAAATTTAGATAAAGTGTAGCTTTAGCATTGATGTACCAATGTCCATGTAATAGATTAGTGATCAAAGGAAAATGTCCCTAAGTTTGTAAAAACATTGATGTGAATGAATGATTATTATGATTCCTCTTTTCTTAATATGTTATTTATATCTTCTTAAACTTCATAATTCCACACATGGTCCTCCAATGTTGTGAAAGCATGCCTTACACTTAATATAAAAGCTTTGAGAATGGCAAAGGTTGTCATACTTAAGCTTTAATATTGAGTGTAGCGGACTGTCACGTTTAGGGTACCCTTTGGGGCGTGACAATAAGCTAGCAGGATTAGTGAGAATTATTTCCATAAGTAACTAGTTGAGTAGCAAAAATTCAAATGAGTTATTTAAGCGTTCAAGTGAAATGCAACACACACGTGAGCAATCAAGGCATATATTTTTTCGGGAACTATATATTGAATGGATTTACGCCTTCCATTCGGGGTTTGGTGATAATAAGTAATCTCAGACCGAGTCATCTTAGTTCATTCATGCTTTCGATCATTACCGCCAAGCATATTAAGTCTACTCATGTCGAGCCATGTTATTTATTTACCGCAAAGCATTGTTTTAATTTCTTGTCGCCAAGCATTTGCTTTCGATCATTGTCGCCAAGCATTGCTTTCGACCGTGTTACTATCCTTTCACTCAAGGATAATAACCCCATGCAATGTGACTCACTTCATGGTATGCATGAATCAATTATTTAAGATATCATAGCTTCATTATTGTCAATTCAAAGTGATCATAAAATTTCAAACATATCAAGTTCTATACTAAGACAGGCAATTCTTTACAATGAATTCCTACCTCGATATTCTTAATGTTCTTTCATTCAACTTTACATACACAACATTTCGTATTTCCTTAATTCTAATGTATCTATACTACAAGCATAATCAAGTACACAATTTAAGAAAATAAACTCACGTTGCCATGGCGATGCTTCTTCTAAATGGAAGAGTCGATCAAACAATCAACTTAGTCAAAATAGTCATCGAGATAAAGATATTCTTTCTCGAGATCACCTAGTCAAGAAAAATACCTGTAATGAGTATTTCTTGATAACCCTTTTGAAATTTGACAAAACTATGTCACAATAACGTCAAAATTCGTATAGAAGACAATTCCAACTTAAAATGGCTATAACTTACTCATTTTAACTCGGAATTATGTATATAATGTATTGTTTTCTACCTATTTTAAAAGATCTATCCATTTTTAAGATTATTTCTATCAAATAAGGTCTTTTAGGTTGAAAAACATGGTGACCAGATTCACACGAAATCCTATCCCAAAAACAATCATTTCAATCATTCAAAAATCCTTTGATAATTACTTTGTTATCAATATAGATTGAAAAATTCCTTTTTATAGACTTATAGCTCATATTTCATACGTGTTCAAGTATTTGTTGCCAACCAAAAATTCTTTTAGTAAAAACAATGTTAGTTAAAAGTTTGGAAAAATCATAGCTTACAAGGAGTTCTTTTGTATATTCTTTAAAAATGAATTTTTGATTCTTTTGTTTTCAAAGAGTATTTTATGTTTATCTCACTATTTTCCTTGGTGACTTTTCCATAAAAATGAATTTCTTTATTTTCCAACTTCTATCACCAGTGTCACTTTTCCTATTAGTTTCCTATGTATTTCCTTTGACTATTATTTTGACTTTTTAAATCTTAGTTTGAAAACTACATTTCCTTTTTATGGGTTTCCTTTATATTATGTTTTTAAGGAAAAATATTTTTGTACCAAAGAATCATTTTCCTTATTTTTAGAAAACAACATTTATATTATAGTTATAGTTTTAGAAAAAGTCTTTCAAAATAATGGTACTTCTAAAATTATAATGAGTTCTTCCTAAGGCTTTGAGAAAAAAATGGATTCCTTTTATTAATTTAAAAACTCTAAATTTCTTTTAGAATCCTCCTTTGTTGACAGAAATCTCTTTTGTAAAAAGTATAGTTTAAACCTTACGGTTTAGACAATAACCTTTATTTTACATGATATGAGAATAATAACAAGCATAATTACAGCAACAAAATAATAAGAAAAATAATATAAGTTAAGTATTGAGCTTAGCTTTGAATCAAGGCTCTCAAACTAAGAAATGGATTAGTCCAGAAAAGAAAAGAAAATTGTTTTGACTTGATGAGGACAAGTCTAAGACTAGAAAGACTAGTCTTCAAATAGCATAAAAGTAAATAAATTGCAATGAAAGTAAATAAATGCATTGCATGAAAATAAATAAATAACAAGTGAGTTTATATGCTATAAAGAATATATATATATATATTTAGTTAGATATAAATAAAAAGTTACATAATAACAACAATAATATGAGAAAAGCATAATAACAACGTGAAAATATAGAAATGGATATTTATGAGCATGAACAATACATGAACATAGTGTAGCTTTCATAATAATAAATTTAGAAACTCACACCATGGTCATGTAAAGTTACATGACATGTTAGTAAAAATATGAAAAAAGTTTTACCTAAAGAGAAGATGGAAGGAGTATGTGTAAATAGGTTTTGCGTATGGTAATATTTTGGAAGAGTAATGGAAAGAATATTTGAGAGGAATTTTGGGAGAGTTTATGGTAGCAAAATTGTGGGTAGAAGATGTGTGAATAAAGTGAAAGAGAAGAGGGTATTTATAGAAAAATGAGAAAAGGTTTTTGAGTGATTTAAATAAATTAAAATTAAAAGAAGTTAGAGAAAGAAAAAGGGGAGGAGGCGCTAGCCATAAGGTGTAAAGAGAGAAAGAGATTTTAATTTTTTTTATATTTTTGTTGATTAAGTGTAATAATATGTGTTAAGTTCTCTAATAATGTTTTGATGATAACAAAAGGATGTTAAAGTATTTAATTGTTTTATGATTTTATTTGATAAGTATGATTTGATAGAAGCTAGTTCAGAACCTTTGAAAAGTTGAATAAACAAGTTTTTATAGAATCAGAAGTTATTTCGGAAGTTTCGATTAAGCTTTAATTGTCTAAAGGAAGTAGTCAGAAGCAGTTTCAGAACCTTCAGCGATAGTAATATAAATCTGTCAGAAGCAATTTCGAACTTTCAACGGTAGACGAATAAGCTTAACAAAGCTAGACAGAAGCAGTTTCGAATTTCAAGTTGGATACAAACTTTTCCAATTTCGATTAAAATTGTTTTAAAACTTGGTTTTTAATATTTTTCAAGACCTAGCTCCACTTATCAAGTATATTTAGGTAATATACTTGACGTGCTTTACTCAAGTTGGATTTTACATCATGGGGATCAAATCACATCAAAATATTTTACAAAGAATTTTATGGAAAATTATTTTTGACAACTTCAAATATAATTTTACAAATACATAGATATCTCATAAAGCTCTTATAGATCATGGATATGATAAATATGGATAATAAAGGTTATTTCAAGAAGAAGATAAGTTTATTACAAGATAAGATTAGAAGATAAAGTTTGTTAGGATATCAAGTTATCCAGATTTGATATCATTTGAATAAGATATCGGCAGATATTTTGAGGGTTATCCAAAGGAAGATCACAAGAGAAGATCACGGTGATTTATTGAAGAAGATAAAGTTGTCTTATCAAGTATGTCTAGTTCAAATTACAAGGAGAAGAGCTTGGTAACTTTCAAATCATTTCAAGGAAATATCAACAGTTAGAATAAATGACGTTATCTCAACAAAGCTTATCCCATATTTAAAAATAAAATCAGACGAGAATAAGCAGCTGGATGGTTTTCGAATTTCAAATATGGTGTAAAGACCCGACCTACTAAATCCCGAGATTTAGAGTACCAAGTCCCTAACCACATATAACATTTTCACATTATATGTAAGGTTGTCCTAAACTAACAATTTATGAAAATTGATTGATTAAATCTACTAAAACTTTATAAATAACTTTTAACAAAACAAGATTACTAATAAAAGCAATCTATACATATATATAATCATATGTATAAAGTTTAGTATCAATACAAGACACTACAAAAATTACAAGTTTTCTTAATACAAAAAGTAACCTAAGAGATCTTAAGGTCTTTACATCTTAGGCTTATCTATCAAGCCTTCTATACAAAGACTTTTGATTTAACAAAAGGTTCACCAAAAATCCAGGGCGTTCGAGTCCTATTCGTCCCACTCATCCATAAATTTCTCAAAGTCTTACCCATAACCCAAATCATCATATAACTCGTCTCCATTTCCTGCATAGCAGCAAAAGTGAGCCAAAGGCCCAGTACACAATAACAAAATACAAGAAGAAGTTATCAAGCTAAACTTAAATCAAATGGAATGCATCAATGGACGAGTGATTAACTTATTAAGTTTTCTTTTACTAAACAACAGGAGGGTATTCAAACCCCAGGATCACTCTCTGGGAATTTAGGGGTCTTGAGTAACAGCAGCTGCTCAAGGGGTTGATATAAGCAGTCCGAATACTTATATCTCCTATATCTATTCCATAAAGAAAATAGCTTCATTTAGGGATCAAAAGTTGTTGCCCGACTCTACTTAAACTCAGTCCACAACATGAGCCTAGTTCACAAGTTCCCATAAACTTTGAACTAAACCATGGTGTTTGCCCCTAAGTTTAAGTAAACGTTACTCGGATACTATTCCCCCTATCGGCTACCTACTTAACCAAAATGAATCGCTATTGCATCATAACGTACCATTGCATCATGGAAAAGTCATTGCTTCATGACCTAGGTTAAGCGCCTAACTGATATGTCATTACATCATGATAGGTTTGTTGTTCTTCGGACAGATTAAACAGCGTAATAGACATCCAGTTCATCAAAACATTAAGCCGAATTGAATTAAATCAAATTAGGAATGCCTAGTCCTAACAAACAACAAACAAGCTATTGCGTACCTGAACCCGATAGTATATCACTATATTCACTCAGAGAGGAACTAACCGAAGAACCTTTAACTGAAATAAGAATATCAAAACAATCAATAATTGAATGTAGAATTCACATCTATATATATATATATATATATATATCACAATCATAGATTAATTATACAAGGAGATTCAATAAGCTTTGCATATAGTTTTAATATCTAATCATGCATAAAACATGTTTATCTAGCTTGTATATTCATTAGAAGATCATTTATGAAGTAAAGATTGAAGATTGAAGAACTTTGAATTTGAAAAACTCAGGGGATACACGGCCTTCCTACGCAAGAAAAATTTGAATGAACGCTGGCAGCGTGGGAAATATACTTCGGCGGTGTTTCATCTGGCATTAAATATTTTTTATTCTATTCGCATCCAACACCGCCCATACGCCGGCGGCATTGAAGCCTTAATAGCCGGCGTATATTTTGAAAAATAAACGCTGGCAAAGTTTTCTTGCAAAAGCCAGCGGCGTTCGAGCGGCTTTAAAAAAATCGATTCTGTTCACTTCCAACACCGCCTCTACACCGGTGGCGTTGAAGTGCCCGATGCCGGCGTACGTTCAAAAATAGACCTATTCGAAAAGAGTTTATTTCCCCTGTTTTGCACTTCGCAAATTTCTAAACTACAACACTTTTAATACTTCTTCAAGTTCATTTTTAGCTTCATATATTATTTCCTATCCACACTAATCAATCCTAGCAACTTAGAACATTAAAACAACACATTAAATCACTTCAAATCCCATTTCACTCATCCTTAACTTCAACTACTCAAGTCAACATTATTCCTTCCCAACACTTCATATAACTACTACAACACATAAACAAATTCACACAATAACAAAACACAATCCAACCTATATCAATGCATGAACCAAACAACTCAAAGACATTAAACTCATTCTACCAAAGATCTCACATAGATACTATAAGAAAGGAAATAAACAAAATCTATACTTGTATTAAATTACATGAGTGAGCCTTAGCTTGGAGAGATTTTTTTTTATTCAATAAGCTTGGTGTTATTCTTTGGTTTAGGGCTTGTAACTTGGAGGAAAGAAAAAGAGAAAAGGAAAGAAAGAAAATGGAAATTCGTATGGAAATGGAGGGCTGCCAAAAGAGGTCTTAATTAAGCAAATTTTGGACTCATTATTATCTTAAGTTTGACTTTTAAGGCATATAAGACTTTGAGTTGAATTTGGGTTAATTTGGAGCTCATTTGGGTGCAATTTAGGCATGAAAAATGGGCTTAATTGAGTAAAATTTCTGTCAACTATTTCTTAAACAATTCAAAAGTTGATTTTATAAATTTAAACATAACACAAACATATTAATGCATAAAATACACAAATATTAATTATACTATACACACATTAATATATATAAAACAATGACATTAATTTCATTGCACATGTAAAATAACACATTTGTAATATTGAAGATATACTAACTTAGACACATTTAAACTATTACCAACTCATCTACTCCAATATAATATTACCATAAAGTTTGGATGATCAAAATTTAGTATACTATATTTTGATTTATTAGTTTATCGAAAGTGTGTTGAAAATAAAGTTTGGTCTTTTGAGGCTATCTATAAAATTTATTTCTAGGAATTGAAAAATAGAGTTTCCAAAAGTTTTCTTTAGTGGTACTTGATGAGTTTATTCTTTGAAAATGCATTTTCCTTGTAAATTGATTTCTTTGGAAACTTATTTAGTTTTTGGATTAGACAGTTGATAAAAAAAATAATACCAAGTTATTATCTATATGTATCAAGACTTCTTTTGAAATGGAGATATCTTTAGATTTTAAAGAAACTTCATTTATTAATAGTTTGAAATTTCATGATAAGTTTTATATAAACTTTTTAAAGAGATTTATTTGAGAATATTTTTCTAAGTCTTTGGAAAACTTTGATCACATTTTATTCTTTCATCAAAAAGATTCATTTTTCTTATTTGACAACAACTTATTAGCCATGCATGATTATGATCATGTAGTTTATAAAAGCTAAAAATATCATAAGATAAGATAATAAAGAACATAAGAAATAAATAAGCACAATAATTGTCAAGTATTGGAAGCCTTAGCTTTTTCAAGGTTTCCCGGACTAAGATAGACCAGTCTCAAAGAAAAAGAAAATTGTTTTGACTTGATGAGGACAAGTCTAAGACTAGAAAGACTTGTCTTAAAACAACTTGAAAGTAAATAAATAGCAAGGAACATAAATAAATTGCAATAACAAAGGAGCTTATATGCTCTAAAACATATATATAACTGCATAGATATATTTAGTTAAATATATATGAAAACAACATAAAGGAAAATAGTTTCATGAACAAAAACAAAGTATGAACATATTGTTGCTTTCTTAACCTTCATGATTTTAGAAAACACACACTATGCTTATACTAAGTAAATGAACATGAAAGCAAACTTAAAGAAGCATTACATATGAAAAAGCTAAACTAGAGAGAACTTTGAGATAACTCTTGGAGAGATTTTAAGAGAGTAAAAGTAGTGTATGAAAGGTGTGAAGGAAATTAAAGGAAGAGGTGGTATTTATAGGAAAAAGTGGAGGGTAATTTGTGTTAGTTAAATAAATAAAAAACAAATTGTGTGTGTAAGAGGGGAGGGCCGGCACAAAACATGAGTGGGGGAGAGAGAGAAATTTATTTTTTTGTATTTTTGTTAATGAAAAGTAAGGTATGAGAGATGTGAAGTTGTATTGGAAATGAAAATTGTAAGAGATAGGTGTATGGTTGTAAGAGAAAGTAGAGATAGATAAATAGTGTAGAATAGTAATAAATAGTGTAATGTAAAGTAGACATGACAAATAAAGTACGGGTAGTAAGAAAATACGCATATAATTACGATATCTAATATTTTTAGTTACAGAAAAATTATAAAACTGACATTTTTGAAAATCTTATATCATTACGAGTCTAACGGTATATTCGAAATATTTTTACTATTTCAAGTCTCGGACACGCTTTTCGAAAACTATATCCGATCAGGCTCAAAACAAATTGCGATTTAACTAATCTAATATTTTTAAGCTTTCTCATAATATTACGAACTATTCTACTAATCTCTCACTTACTCACTTAGAGTTATGAACACGGGATTGCTGGACTTGGACGGTCGCGTCTAACTAGGGTTTTGTTGACTTTGGGATTCCGTTGACCTCTAATTTGGGTTTAAGCTTAATAGATCGTAAAACTTTGGGGGTTTACAAGTATCATAAATGAAAGTATACTATAAGACCAAAGATATAGATATTATATATTATAAAACTAATATCACATCACACGAGCCTACATCACTTTAACTTTTCGAAGAGAATTGGATAGAGTGATACATGAGCTAATAAGAGCCTATGTATTGACCATGCACTTCTAGGTTTAAGCTTGTCATAAGTCAAAGAGGTACACATTGGTGCACAAAGTATCTTCCTTGTTGTGTTCCAACTACAAGAGAGGTTTTGGGCTCTAAAGTAATTTCAAAACTGATTTCTTATTGTCCCCATCACATGCCAAATACCCATATCAAATTTCATGCTTAATAGGCAAATAAATTAACATTATTACCTCTTGTAACATTCTTACCTTGTTACGAATTTTGCTAAGATTGTAGATTTCTTCTTCTAACACATCTTCATCAGCCAATTTCTTAGAACATAGCAAGTTTTTCTAGCAATTAATGCTTAATCTTGACTAAACATTCTTAATTTACCACTAAGTAAAGGATAAGGTTTAAGAAGGGCTTACCTTAGGGTTTAGAGAAGGCATTAACATAAAAGAAGAAAAAGGTAGTCTTTATGTTATGGTTTTAGTAGGTGGCTGCCCAAAAGGGTAGGGTTTTAGTGTCAACCATAACTTGGGGCAATGTGGCAAAATCTCGACCCTCTCTCGACTCACTTGAATAATAAAATTGTTATGCTCCTGCTTGTATGTCTTTAATCCAATCTTATCCTAATCCCAACTTATGAAACCATCGGTTCCATTTGATTCATTTATAAACCTTCAAATCCCAATTAAACCTTGCTTCCCAATTTAGGCAAAATTTCAAAAATTTGAAAACTCTAAACTTAAAAGAACATTATTTAAATCCAATTGAGAACTAACTTTTTGAATTTATAATTGGTGTCTAGAAGATTTCATCTTCATTATCCTAGAGGTATTAGGTATGTGCAGGATAGTTCACTGCACTGGTCTATCAGGATAGTGATAGGATGTGCCTAGAAGTTAAAATGTAAGTGTCTTGTCATAATTACCACAGTAAGTGCCAATTTTTTTATCCTGGTCTCGAGACCAAGATTCTTGGAGGACATGGCTAATGAAGTAAATTGGTTTGTGCTCCTTCCTGTAAGGTGAACAAGCACAAATGAAAGGGCTTGGTTGTTGATAGCTAGTGTAAACCCCGGGAATCTCAGTAGTTAAGAAAACCCCGGGAGTTGAAAAGCGAAACCCTAATCCGGTTCAGTTTAAGTCTAGTGAGAGGAGCTTAGGAACCCTAAATCCGGCTTTCCTTCGGTTTCATAATAAAAGAAGTTTTATCAAGTAAATGAATATGAATTATCCTTCTAAAGTATATTTTAGACCTTCGAAAGTTTTAAATTCGGGAATTTTTCAATTCCGGGCCTTCCCGAGCTCAATTACGGAAAAGCGTGCCCCGGACCACGAACTCAGAAAAATGTTCCGGAATATTCATTAGAACCGTAATTTTATAAGGATTCCAAAAATATCAATTTTATAATTTTCCGGGCTATAAAAATTACAGTTATAGCTTTTCCCGTGTTTTCGTTACAACCGGTAAAGTAGATGTCTTGTCTACTATTCACAAGTACAACCTACACTACACACTACCCATACCCTATTCTTACATCCTTACAACTACTCATTTCAATTTTCTTTCCCAATGAATTTTGTCTCTTAAATAATTATTACATTTATTACATTTTAATTACTTAAATTACAAATATCAAAATTTCACACACACACAAGCCTAAGGCCGGCGCCCCCCCCCCCCCCCCCCTTCTTTCCCTCTCCATTTGATTTATTTTTACTCAATTAATTCAACTAAAACCCTAATCCATTTAATATATAAAGCTAATGTTCATTCTCTCTCTTCATTTTCACTTGTGCAAATTTTCTTTCAAGAGAAAAACTCTCTCTTTCCCCTCCTACTAGTGCCGTGAGCCCCCTCCCTCTTCCTCTCACATTTTCAACTCAAATCCTCTTCATTTCCACCTTTGATCTCTATTGGTAGGTTGATTTTAAGCTTTGTTCTTCCTAGATCTTGTAATGGCAAAGCTATTTCTTGTGTGTTTTCACCTTTAATCCCAATGAGCATATGCTAGGGACATGAAAACACTAGAACAAGAATATCAAGCCATCACAAGATATGGATCTAGTGTTTAAATGAGTTTTTGTTAAGATATTCTCTTGTTCATGCATGTAAAGTAGAGATCTTGTATATATATTGATGTTCATGCCATGAGATTTATGATTCATGCATCATATCTAGTAGATCTAATGTTTAGACATCTATATCTTCATCTACATCTATGTTCATGTGGTTATTTTAAATTTCATGCATGAATGATCATAAAAATGTAGTCTTGTTTATGTATAGGTATGTTAGGTAGTGGATCTCCATGTATAGAAGGCAAGAAGATTGAAAAAGAAAAGGTTTTGTTAGAAGTGATTTGTTGGAAATTCGGATGGAATTAGAACCCTACCTTAAAGACCACCAAAACCACTTTAAAACTCATATTTTTCATAAAAATTGGAAGGTATATGTAATAGATGCCCTTAAGGAATGATTTTCATAAGCTTAGATGAGTTTAGGCATGATAAGAATGTAAAACAAGTAGTGGAGTTAGAATGAAAAATATTGATATGTGGATTAATAGTCAAATTCGTAATTTAGGTCCATGCCTACATGAACACCTAGTATCTAAGTCTAAATTGGATGTTTTATGAGTTAAATGAAGTCTTTAGATAATAGATACATTGGAGCTTCAAATTTTAATGCATTAAACAAGTTTCCTCATAAGGAAAATGCAAGAAAATTAAATTTCAAAAATTCGGATTTTTACAAGAAGCTTGTTTAAAAACATGTTTACCAAATGAAAAATGTGGATTTTTATGCATGAAAGAAGGCCATGATTAATATAGACTTTGAGAACTCATTTTTATTTAGATAACAAGTGAATTTCAAGAATAAAATCAAAGAAACCCTAGGAAATGTAAAGTTGGGAAGAATAGCTTTTTAGAAATAACCTTTATGGAATTTTATAACAATTAGGAGTTCAAAAGAGTTCATCATCAAAAATCATCAAGACCATGCATATATTGAGTTCATTACATGACATTCATGTTAGGAATTCATTCATATACCATTCATCCATGAATCATCAACTAGGAACATTTTTATCAAAAGCGAAACAATTTTTCGGAATCGGGAAAGTGACAGAACAGATCTGATCCTACTGTTCCGTGACTTTACTATTTTCAAAACTTGAAAATAATACTAGAAATAGATAGATCTTTCGAAGTAGATAGAGATCGATATAAAATTTGCGAAATTCCGAGTTAAAATGACCAAGTTATGGCCGTTTTAAGTCGGGGCTTCCGCAAATAGCGAGAATTCCGAATTCATCTAGTTTAGATGTATAACTTGGATTAGCTAAATGATGAGAATCTCATTAGGATTATTCTTATGTGGTAGGTGATCCCGAGCAAGACGACACCCTACCTCCCGACTATTACTACTAAAAAGACCGGCGTCCAATGGCCGAGTGAGTACTACTTCCACTCTCAATTAATGCTTGTGATTGTACTGATTAGTGGCACTAGTGGTATAGGCAAAGATATGAATGAATATGTATGATGGGGTATATGGGAATTATACTTTGTCTGCTGTTGATGTGTGAAATGGAGCTTAAGAAATATCGAAACCGGGTGTTAAGCTATTGATTGATTAGCTAGCATTTTATATGGATTGTCTGCGAATACTTGTTGGTCACCTAAAAGAATTGAATTAATATATATTTGGCTTCAATTGTAATTGGACTCATTCATATCACGACGGGGATGGAGCATTAGCATTGGTTGGTTTTTCGTGATCCATAAAACGAACATGTTGGTTAATCGTGATCCATAAAACGAATTATTGATCAGTTGACCGTGAGCTTAAACGGCGTCGTACCGCAGGATTCGTTAATCTGCTATCCCGGGATGGAGGGCGTAAATCCATCCACATATGATTTCCGACTGGTCATATGTTTGTTGAACCCATTTGTCTGATGCATACATTTGCGTGAATAATCACTTGTTTGAATGAATTGTACTTAATTGTGATATGGAAGTTCTTACTCACTAAGCTAGTTAACTTATGCCCCCATAGCTTTTATTTGTTGCAGCACGAGTTTATGTGGCTTAAGCCAAGGCAAGCCACAACTCAGGTACCGGAGATAGGAGTTTCCCATAGAAGTTTACTTCGCTTTTGTTTAGACTTCCGTTGGAAACTAAAGGACTCTGGATGACTGTAATGGACTTAATATTATTTTGCGGGGGAATGCCCCTTAGATTTTGTAAAGTATATATATGTGTTTTGGTTTAATATCTATGGCTAATGAATGCCACATTAAACTTCTTAACTCCATTGATTGAGTATTCTATTGTCGTAAAGGGACGCCTTACATCTATATAAGACTCCCGGAAGGCTCGAATAGAAATTCGAGAGTCTTTTATAGTATGTGGCGGGCTGTTACGTTTAGGATACCCTATGGGGCATGACAGCTAGTATATAACTCTTCTCCTGTGAGGGGTTTTGATAGGATGGACAGGTTGGTCAAGGCCTCTTTTAGCTTAATGAATGCTTGCTCTCATTCATCTGTCCAACAGAAGTTGCTCAAGTTTTTCAACAGTTGGAAGAATTCCGGGCATTTGTCTCCACTGTGGATACAAACCTACATAGGGCAGCAACTCAGCCATTAAGCCATTGGACATCTTCATGGTCCTTAGTGGTCACATGTCTATAATTGCTTTGATTTTCTGGGTTGGCTTCAATGTCATGCTGTGTGACCACGTATCTAAAAAGACTTCCTTAATGTGGCATCAAATATGCAATTTTGGGGATTTATTTCATATTGTAATGCTTCAGTTAATTGAAGGTTTCCCTTATGTTCTTAAGGTGGTCCATTGGTTTTATGCTCTTCACTATCATGTCATCAACATGGACTTCCATGTTTCGCCAATTTGAGGCTTGAATACCTCGGTTACAAGGCATTGTAGGTCACTCCTACATTTTTTATGCCAAATAGCATTACTTTATAACAATAGGTATCGAAAGAGGTCATGAATGAGGTGTCTAGTGTGTCTAGTGTACCCTTTGGATTCGACCTGATCTGCTTCTACCCTAAAAATGCATTCGTAAAGGTCAAGAGTACGTGTCTATATGTGATTTCAACCAATTGGTCTATACTTGTCAAGGGGAAAGAGGTCTTTGGGCATGCTTTATTTAGGTCGATATAGTCAACACACATTTGCCACTTATCATTTGTCTTTTTGACTAAGTGAAATAGCCGTAAATTGCTAAATCATATTTTATATGTGTATTATTGATATTATGCATGCTTTGATATGTGTTTAGTGTGATTGTTATATTTGATGAGTTACATGTTGTGCTAATGTGTTGAAAATATTTAAATATCCTAGAATTAATTATTTGATGAGTTCATAAAATTTTAATTGCATTAGAATGTTGAATAAGTTTAGAGCAAGTTAAATTATGCATACAAATTAACTTGCACATAGCAGAAATTTTGCACTTATTTTAGTCCTTAATCACAAGTTATTAGCTAAAAACAAACCTAATCAATTAACCAAATGCTAAATCATCAAAAACCTTAATTAAGGTTGCCTTAAAAGTCAAAGGAAAAGATAATATCAAACCCAAATAGTGCAATTTTCGGCCAAAAATTTTCAGACTAAAGTAAACCCTCCTCTAAGCTTTAAAACATTCTCTCCACTCTCTCAAAAGTCCTCTTATGGTAGTACAAGGTTAAGGCCATCATTTCCCATACTTTTTCACCATCAAAAGGTTGTTTTAGGACCCCAAAACAAGAGTGTAAAGTTCTCTTGGTAAGTATTTCCCTTTAGCTTTACATATGTTAGAGTTTATTGTTTCATGATATTATGGTTGTATGCTAAATTTGTGATTGATGGTTCTTATGCTTTGTTGATGACTTAAAGAGTGTTTTATTGCTATATAAGTTGGTTATATGTGTATTATACAAGTTTACAAGTGTTGGCAAATACATATAGTTGGATGACCTAAAATTGAAGGTGATGTGGATTTGAAGTGTAATTGGTGTTTGATGTTGTAGTTGGGTGTTTGATGATTGGAAGTCGAGTTTGTGTTGTTTGAATGGTATTTTTTATTATATAACAAGCTTTAGGAAATTTAAGATGAGTTTAAAGAAGGTTTGAAAATGTAAAAGTTTACAAAATTTTGTAAAAAAAATAGGGGAATTTTTAAAAATCGTGTGATTTTGTTATAGGGGTCTACGCCGGTAGTCGGCTGCCGGCATAGTATCCCACGCTGCTGGGGGTATCCACGGGCGTGGACCAACCTGTAAACCCTTAGTTTTTAGAGTAATCCTAAGCCTTAACCCTAAATTGGGAAGTCAATCGAAACCTTAAGTCAATATATCTCAAGTTAACCCTACAATTTAGATCCGGAAATTCCGTGTTCATAAACCGAGAAGTCAAAAATTAAGTGTGTAGAGTAGTCCGTAATAATATTTAATTTCTTAAAAATATCATATTGGTTTATTTTCGGCTTATTTCGATCCCGATTTGATACTATTTTTGGAAAGCGCGTCCTGGGCTCGAAAAATTAAAAATATATAATTAATATTTTAGACTCGTATTTTCATAAAGATTTCAAAAATATTGAGTTCATAATTTTTCGGAATCTAAAAATATCAGTTATAGCTTATATAAGCATATTTTGACCGTACCGGTAACTTATTTGTTGAAATACTAAAATAATTCAATTGATTATTTAATTTTATTTATGAAATTTCTATCACTCATTTAAAAATATTTTTTGTTAATTTTATTTTATATTTTTCTTAATAAAAAGCACTTTTTCAACCCATACTTCAAGTACACTTCAATTGTCACTTGTACACATTAATCATGTTTTCTTTCACTCTTTCTTACACTCACTCTCCCATACATGGCAGCTGCCACATGCTCAAAATCATCCACTTTTCTTTTATTTTATTTTATTCATTTAATGATTTAAAGTCTCTTTTAGTTAGTAAATTGAGTAACACAAGTTACACTTTCAAAATTTAAGTTATAAGACAACCAAACCCCTCTCTTTCTCCTCATTGAAATCACGCCAGCCCGCCCCCACCCCCCCAAAAAATTCTATCATTGTTTTATTTTTTTTCTTTCAATTATTTAACACTCTCCTCTCTCTATTTAAAGCCTCTTACTTAATCACTTTCCTTTTTTGCAACCCTACATCATTTACTCTCTCTTTTTCCTCTCTTTATCTCTTTCTTAGCCTTGTTCCTGCAAAGAAAACAAGCTTCCCCCTTCTCAAAAAATTACTTCCACATTCCATTCTTCAAGATTCTTTTAGTAAACCTGCTTCCTAACTTCCATAGATACTATAGGTTGATTATATGGAGGTTTCATGCATCAAAGAACTCTCTATAATGCCTAAAGGCTAGAGATGATGATGCCAAAAACTTTAAAACACTCCTCTTGTTTATGATCTATATTGATATTGCTATATTTGTTGTCTTTAAGACTTTATTATCTTCGTATTTAATTATAATTTGTAAATATAAATTTTAATGAAGCTTTGGTTATGTTTATGTTTAGATCTATAGATTTAGGGCTTACTACCATGTATTTCTTTTATATTTATGCTCATATTATGTATAGATCTTAGATTTCAACTTGAATAAAAATAGTGAAATTCGTATATAGGCAAGACCTATATTTAAAAACCCTCTTCCAAGTCTCAAAATGGAAGTTTTAGTTGAAAAAATAAAGGTTTAGTGGATGTATATCATCATGACTTCTTTTTACAAGAATCAAAGGTGGTTTTCAAAAGTTACTTTCAAAAATAAAAATCTTATTTTCGGATTTAGGCCAAGACATGGTTTAAAAACATGTTTTACAACTCAAAAATGAATATTTTATTTAAGAAATGGAAGGCTCTTAAGATAGGATATGTAAAGGATGATTTTCATAAGTCTTGATAGATTTTTATCAAAAGATATGTTCAAAAACAATTTTTGAAAATTTGGATCTAAGCCAAGATCCATTTTTAAAACCTATTATCTAACCTCAACATGAAGATTTAGATAAAAATATAAAGGGCTCTTGGTATAGATATCCTAAGGATTGGATTTTCATAAGTTTAGATGAGTTTCCTAAAAGGTATTTCTAAAATAGAGAGTTTTGTAAAAGACAAGTCTAGGTCTTATTTTCATTCTAAAACTTAAGAAAGAAATTCGGATTTAGGAATAGATGAATTTTGAAAACCTTATTTTAGACTTCAAAACAAGAGTTTTATGTGGAAAATGGAATGCCTTGATAATGGGTGATATAAGAAAATTATTTTCATTGAGTCATGTTAGTTTTAGCAAAGGATTTTTCTCAAAACAAGAAAATGAGTTTTAACTCAAAATTTCGATTTTTACAAAAGTAGATTCTCGGAATTTGCATTTGGACAATATCATTATGATCATATAAGTATTTAATCTTTTATCTTTGGCTAGAAGTTCTCTTTACAAGTGTAGAACCAATATAAGTTGATCTAAAAAGTTAAATGGAACAAAAGTAACAATTTTCAACAATAACTCAAAACTAAAATTTTCATAACCTTGTTTTACAGTAGCCTTTTGACCTCAAATGACCTTGGATGTTTGATTTAACTTCAGAAATGGATAGATCTTTTGAAGTAGATAGAAATCGATATATAATATGCGCAATTTCGAGTTAAAATGAGTTAGATATGACTATTTTCAGTTAGGACTTCAACTTAGGCGAAAATTGACGAACTTAGTAAGTAGAATTATTAAGTTTATTATAACTTTATGAGAAATACTCATTGAGGGTATTCCTTGTACTTAAGTGATTTGGAGGACGGATTTCCACTCCCCAAGGACTACTACGACTAGTGGATTTCTCTCCATAGTCGAGTGAGTTCATTTCTTAAATAGTTGTGCTCATGTATGTGCTTGTAATCGTAGTAGCATTAGAATTAGGGAAAGATAAAATTGAGATGAGTTGTGGTCTAATCTTGGTTGAATGAATGTTAAGTATATCGAGACGAGGCTTGTTGTAAAACTGTTGTATGAGCTAGTATAGACTTGAATTGTCTGAAATTTTCTATGATCACTCTTAACCTACATAATTAACATCCCACGATTATATGAATAAACTGTACATGCATATCACGTAGTGAGTCACATTGCATTGGCTTATATACCTTTGGTGGGACAAAAGTATATTAGCAGAAGGCGTGGAGGGCTGTGTTAATATTAAGGATGTGAGATCGCTTAAGTTAATAGAAGTAAGGTAAGCACTTAAAACTACCACAATGAAACAACGGAGGTTGTATAACTAAGAGAAAGAGATCGGGATTATGGTTGCATGACTTATGGACCATCCCACTGAAGATTGGAATTATGGTAGCATGACTTATAGACCACCCCAACCCCGAATGGAGGACGTAAATCCATTTATATATGGCTCCCAGAAAGTCATATGCTTGTATGCTCATGTGCTTGTGCATTTCATATGGTTGTTAATAACTTGTCTGTTATATACTGTTGTTGAGCATTAAATATTTGGAAATGAATCTCACTAAGCCTGTTAGCTTATACTCCTATAGTTTTTGTTGCAGTGCTCTCATTTTTGGGTTGTTCCGAGAGAACATTTTTCACAAGTCTATCTTTTTTATTAAGGAGCATTTGAAGAAGTCAGACCTAGCTATAAGCATGGACTTCTAGGAAAATCTCTTTAACATAAACTTTAATGTTTGTAAGATGGATTTAGACTAGATAGACTTCTATTATTTTAGCGGGGTATGCCCCCTTGACTTTTGTAAAGACTTAACTTATCTATCTTGTCATGAATTCTATTCTTAATGCTATTGTATGCTTTCTTAAGACTATTCGATTCAAAGTGTGATCCTAAAAATTGTGCTAGTACACCTTACACCTGATATGTAAATTTATGGGATGACTAAGGTTGTCATACTTAAGTTTAAATATCGAGTATGCTGGACTGTCGCATTTTGGGCACCCTTTAGGGCATGACACAACCCTGTGGAACTCTTGGAAATTTTTGGAAATTGGAGTTGCAGTCTACACCAGCTCAAAGCCACCAGCGTAGACTAAAGGTCGCCGGTATTTTTGAACGCTGCTAGTGATGGCAAGCAGTTAGTTTTAGTGCATAGTGCACCGATTCAATCCACCAGCGTTGAAGGCCGACGTGTCCCCTGCAGTTTTTATTTTCAAAAACTTCCTCCAATATTTTCCAAAGCTTGATATATAATCAATTGAATATTTGTATATATTGTATGATATTATATGATATTTAAATGCTATGTTATGACTTTGTAATAATTTATTTGAATTTCTTTGATTAGTTATGTTTGAATCTAGTTGATTAATGCTTGAACTAAGTGAGAAATTCAATATTTTATTGTACAGTGATAGATCTTCGCTCGGCTAACCCTATTAGTTCTCGAGCAATTTCAGGTACACAGTAACTTGCTTGATTCTTTGTTTAGGATAGACATTCTTTAAAATTTCATTAAATTGAGAAATTTAATAATTGTTTGTTGAGTGCCTATTTCACCATTGAATCTGGTTCGAAGAGCGGTAACCCTACTCAGATTGGGGGCATGGTAGTTTTAGGCACCTATACCACCTTTGTCATTTCGATATGACTTTCATAAGTGGTTCAGCGGGTAATCGATGAGGAATTTGGTTCGGTATAACTTTTGCTTATTCTTAAAAGGATGTAATATGATTTAATTCAATGTTTATGGAAACACTTGAATTAAGTGATATTATGGATTGAGTTAAGTAAAGTTGAGAAACGACTAAAAACTGTAAACTCCCATAGTTTTGTGATCAATTAAGCTTAAACCCTAATTAGAAGGTTAACCGGAAATCCTAAAGTCAACAAAACCCTAGTCAGACGTAACCATTTAAGTCTGGCAATCCCGTTTCGTAACCCTGACAAAGTAAATGAGAGATTAGTATGTAGAATAGTTCGTAATAACATGAGAAAGCTTAAAAATATCTTATTAGTTAAATCGCGATTCGTTTTGAGGCCGAACGGATACAATTTTAGAAAAGAGTGTCCCGAGGCTCAAAATAGTAAAAATATTCCAGATATACCGTTACTCATAAAGAGATAAGGTTTTCGAAAATATAATTTTTATAATTTTTCGATAACTAAAATATCAGATATCGTAATTAAACACTTATTTTCTTACTACCGGTACTTTATTTATCATATCTTTTTTACATTATACTATCCATTACTATTTTATACTATTTATCTATCTCTACTTTTTCTTACAACCTACTCTTACAACCATACACCTATTTTCTTACAATTTTCATTTCCAATGCAACCTTACATCTCTCACATCTTACTTTCATTAACAAAAATACAAAAAAAAAAAAATTCTCTCCCTTTCCCTCTCAAAATTGCGCCAGCTACTTTCCCTCTTTCCTCAATTTGTTTTATTTTTCCATTTATTTAATTAACACAAATTATCCTCCACTTTTTCCTATGAATACCACCTCTTCTTTCCATTTCGTTCACACCTTTCATACACTACAATTACTCTCTCAAAATCTCTCCAAAAGTTCTCTCAAAATTTCTCTCTAGTTTCTCTTTCATAGTTAATGCTTCTTTAAGTCTTCTTTATGTTCATTTACTTAGTATAACATAATGTGTGCTTTCTAAACCCATGGAGGTTAGGAAAGCAACAATATGTTCATACTTTGTTCTTGTTCATGAATCTATTTTCCTTTATGCTGTTTTTATGTATATCTAACTAAATATATATATAGTTATATATATATCTTTTAGAGCATATAAGCTGTCATGCCCCAGAGGATAACCTAAACGTGGTAGTCCGCTGCACGTAATATTAAAGCTAATGAATGACAACCTTAGACACAGGAGCTTTGGTATCATGTGCAAGGCGTGCTTCCAAGATAGTAGGAGACTTAAAGGGGTATTACGTTTAAGCAGATAATAAAAGCATGCAATAACTTATATAGATAAACATGTAATATTCATTAGAATAAAAGTCTGTTACAACTTCTTAGAGGCATTCCCCTATTCTAATGGCCTTGATCAACTAAGCCATCTTTAAAATATACAAAAAATATAACATAATTCTATTATAGAAATTTTTCTTAGAAGTCTACATCCAAAACTAAATACATATAAACTTCTTTCAAAAACTCCTAGTAGCTTTGGCTCATACCTGACAAAAGGGGCTCCTTGGTGCCAACCACAAGTAATCATACTGTAATAGAAAACTATAGGGGTAAAAGCAAATATAGCTTAGTGAGATAACTCCCATCTACAAAACATTTTCGTAAAACACACAAGTATTTAGACAATCATATGAGAATGCATCAATTACATGAGCAAACAAAATACACATGATTAACCGGAAATCATGTGTAGCATGGATTTTACGCCCTCCATGTCGAGGGTTGGGTGGTTACTAACCCATATGACCATCAACATTTGTAGACTTACCGGCTCCTACTAGCCATCACTACAACTCTTCGTTTGCCCACAGGAAGAATAGTAGTAAAAAATAAATGTGACTCATAAATATGATATGCATGAATTTTTTTCAATATAAGGTTATTCAATTATCGTTGAATTCAAGTTAAAGGTGATCAAAACAATGTTCATCATACCATTGCAAGAAAACATAAGTTATTCATCCATTCCACTTTCGATATTCTTAGCTTTTATTCAACAACGATATCAATCAATCATAAATCCAAATCACCGACATTTATTCATTATCTTTTTCCTTATTCTCTAATGCTACTACTTATAAGCACACTCAAGGAAATGTAATTAGTAAGGGAATCAACTCACTCCATGATAATCACTCATAGTAGAAGTAATCTTCCGGAAAGTGATATGTTCCTTCTTCACCTAAACAAGATGAAATACCCAAAATGAGTCTTTCATAGAATTTTACTTTGAAGATTCTAAATCTATTCAATGTGCGATAAAATCGGATTTGAAGAAAGTTCCAAATTAAAATGGCCATAACTTGCTCATTTTAACTGGGAATTTCGCATATTATATATCGTTTCTACCTACTCAAAAAGATCTATTTATTTCTTAAACTATTTTCATCAAACTAAGTTGTTTGAGCTCCAAAATAGTGGTGATCAATTTACCATGAATTTCACAAAACTTATTTTCTTCTTTTTACAAACACTTATATCAAAGAGATAGATATTATAATAATTTGTAAGACCTTTGAAATGTGTGTATATATATATATTCATTCACTCATATCTAATGCATGAATTTAATGAAGTTGTCTCAACATGAATTTTTTGGTAAAAGTAAAGTCTTCTAAGGATTTTGGAAAAGTAAAACTTTTGAAAATTTCTTTTTACTAAAATATCTCAAGTTATTTTAAATGAATATTTTTTTCCTTAATTCCATTTCCTTAGTCCCTTTTTAAATTTCAAAAGAATGATTTTCATTTTCTAAATTTCTTAATGCTTAGTTTCTAATACTTTTTGAAAGTAGTAATAGTTCAATATTTATAGAAATGATTTCCTTATTTCTTAAGATCATTCTACTTTTATGAAAAGAAATTTCTTGGTGTTTGTCAAACTAGTATTGATGAAAAGTAAACTTTAGTAAAAATTTTGTTTAATCAAGAATTTCTTTCCATTTTATGACTATGTATTGTTTAAAAATTCCTATATTCTTAAAATTTATAATGAACTACTCTAGATTTCTAGAAAAAGTTTGTTAAGATAAATTCCTAAGTTTTTATAAAAAAAAATTACTTCCTTCATAACAACATTTATTTCTAGAGAAGAACTTCTATTTTAAGAAAATTTTTCCTCCTTTATCTTGTTGAGACAAAATCAATATGTTCATGTATGATCATGAATATGAATCATAAAATTATGAAAATAAGAAAGACATAATAATTAATTAAATAAGCTAGTAAAGAAATATCAAGTATTGGAACTTTAGCTTCATCAAGGTATTCCAGGACTAAGAAAAGATTAGTCCCAAAAGAAAAAGAAAATTTTTTTGACTTGATGAGGACAAGTATAAACGAGAAGGACAAGTCTAAGACGAGAGAGACTAATCTTAAAACACTTGAAAATAAATAAATTGCAAAGGAAGTAAATAAATTGCAATAACAAGGAGCTTATATGCTCTAAAAGATATATATAACTACATAGATATATTTAGTTAGATATATATGAAAGCAACATAAAGGAAAATAGATTCATGAACAAAAATAAAGTATGAACATATTGTTTCTTTCTTAGCCTCCATAGTTTTAGAAAACACACACTATGCTCATACTAAGTAAATGAACATATAAAAAGCTAAGACTATTACCTATAGAAGAAGTGGAAACTAGAGAAAACTTGAGAAAGTTTATGGAGAGATTTTGAGAGAGTAATTTTAGTGTATAGAAGGTGTGAAGGAAATAGAAGAAAGAGGTGGTATATATAGGAGAAAGTGGAGGAAATTTTGTGTTAGTTAAACAAATGAAAAATAAAACCATTCGTGTGTATGAGGGAGGGCCGGCGCAAATATGAAGGAAAGAGAGAGAAGAAATTTATTTTTTTGAATTTTTGTTAATGAAAAGTAAGATATGAGAGATGTGAAATTATATTGGAAATGAAAAGTGTAAGAAATAGGTGTATGGGTGTAAGAGTAGTTGTAAGAAAAAGTAGAGAAATAAATAGTATAGAACGGTAATAAATAGTGTAATATAAAGTGGACATGACAATTAAAGTACCGGTAGTAAGAAAATACACATATAATCGCAATATCTGATATTTTAGTTACTGAAAAATTATAAAACTGATATTTTTGAAAACCTTATATTCTTAAGAGTCTAACGGTATATTCGGAATATTTTTACTAATCCGAGCCCTAGGACACGCTTTTCGAAAACTGTATCCGATCCAGTTCAAAACGAACCGCGGTTTAACTAATTTGATATTTTTAAGCTTTCTCATGATATAACGAACTATTCTACATACTAATCTCTCACTTACTCACTTAGGGTTACAAACACAGGATTGTCAGACTGAATCGCTTACGTCTGACTAAGGTTTTGTTGACTTTAGGATTTCCGATTGACCTTTTAATTAGGGTTTAAGTTTAATTGGTCACAAAACCTTGGGGATTTACATAAGCTCATTTGTTATTGCAATTTATTTACTTTCCTTGCAATTTGCTTACTTACCTTGCAATTTGTTTACTTTCAAGTTGTTTTAAGACTAGTCTTTCTAGTTTTAGACTTGTTCTCATCAAGTCAAAACAATTTTCTTTTTCTTTTGTGACTAGTCTATTCTTAGTCTCAAGAAGCCTTGAAGAAGCAAAGGCTTCCAATACTTGACAATTATTATTATGCTTATTTATTTCTTATGTTCTTTATTATTATTTTATCTTGTGATATTTTTAGCTTTTATAAACTACATGATTATATTCATGCATGGCTAATAAGTTGTTGCCCAAATAAAAATGAATCTTTTTGATGAAAGAATAAAATTTGATCAAAGTTTTTCCAAAGACTTAGAAAAATATTTTCAAATAAATCTCTTTTAAAAGTTTCTGTAAACTCATCATGAAATTTTAAACTATTAATAAATGAAATTTCTTTAAAGTCTAAAGATATTTCCTTTTCAAATTACAAAAGAAGCCTTGACATATAGATAATAACTTGGTACTATTTTGACCAACTTTCTAAAACAAGAGCTAAATAAGTTTTCAAGAAAAATCAACTTACAAGGAAAGTGAAAATAAATTTTCAAAGAATAAACTCATTAAGTATTACTAAAGAAAAGTTTTGGAAACTCTATTTTTCAATTCCTAGATATAAATTTTGTAGGTAACCTCAAAAGACCAAACTCTATTTGCAACTCACTTTTGACAAACTAAAGAGTCAAAATATAGTATATTAGATTTTGATCATCCAAAAATTTATAAGTTACTTCACCTACATAAAGTAAAGTCTAGCAAATACAAATTTTCCAAAACACTAGAAAAGGTTGTTTTCAGGAAAAAAAATTAAACAAGACAACACCTATAACTTTATGCATAAATTATGAGTCTATTTATATATATAAGGAATTCTTTTCAAAAATATACATATTTGAGTTTTACTTAAACAAGCCTTAGTAAAGGAAGGATAAAAAAATATTGTTTTCAAGAAAGGAATTTTCATATTAGATCTATACCCTTCTAATCCAAGACCCAAATGACCTTTTATAGTAAAAGTAACCATAGAAATGGATATATCTTTTCCAGTAGGTAGAAAACGATATATAATATGTGAAATTCCCAGTTAAAATGAGCAAGTTATGGCCATTTTCAATTGGAACTTCTTTCAATCAGATTTTACCACAAATTAAAGATAGACTTAGAATTTTTAAAGTAGAAATTCTATGAAAGACTCATTTTAGGCATTTCATCTTGTTTAGGTGAAGAAGAAACCGATATCGCCTTCCGGAAGATTATTTCGACTAGAAGCGATCATCATGGAGTGATTTAATCCCTTACTAATTACGTTTCCTTGATTATGCTTGTAAGTAGTAGCACTAGAGAGTAAGCAAAAAGATAAGTGAATAAATGTTGTGTGATTTGAATTCATAATTGAATGGTGTGGTTGTTGAATAAAAGCTAAGTATATCGAAAGAGGAATTGATGAATAACTTATGTTTTCTTGCAACGGTATGATGAATATTGTTTTGATCACCTTTAACTTGAGCTCGACGACAATTGAATAAACCAATATTAAAAACGATTCGTGCATAACATATTATGAATCATATATATTTTTCGCTACTATTTTTCACGTGAGGAAACAAAAAGTTGTAGTGGTGGCTAGTTGGAGCCGGAAAGTCTACATGGGCTAGTAGGAGCTAGAAAGTCTACAGGACAAGTAAGAACCGGTAAGTCTGCAACTATTGATGGTCGTATGGGTCAGTAACCACCCAACCCTCGACATGGGGCGTAAAATCCATGCTACACATGGTTTCTAGTTAATCGTGTGTATTTTGCTTGCTCATGTGATTTATGCATTCCCACATGATTATTTAAAATACTTATGTGTTTTATGGAAATGTTTTGAACAGGGAGTTATCTCACTAAGCTAGTTTTGCTTATACCCCTATAGCTTTTTGTTACAGTTTGATTACTTATGGTTGGCACCAAGGAGCCCCTTTGTCAGGTATAAGCCAAAGCTACTAGGAGTTTTTAGAAGAAGTTTATACATTTAGTTTTGGACGGAGACTTCTAAGAGAAATCTCTATAGTAGACTTATGTTATATTCATGTATGTTTTGAAGATGACTTAGTTTGAGTAAGGCTTTTAGAACGGGGGAATGCCCCCAAGAAGTTGTAAGAAACTTTTATCTTAATGATTATTATATGTTTACCTTTATAATTTCTTGCATGCTTTTATTATCTGCTTAAATGTAATACCCCTTTGAGTCACCTACTATCTTGAAAGCACACATTGCACGTGATATCAAAGCTCTTGCGTAACTAAGGTTATCTTTCATTAGCTTTAATATTATGTGCGGCGGACTACCACGTTTAGGGTACTCTCCGGGGCATGACAGTTTAAGTTGGTATCAGAGCGCAAGTTTTAGGATAAAAGATAGTAGAAATAGACTTTAAGATAGATAATAAGAAGCTAGAACCTGAGCTTAAGATCTGATCATATTTTTGTTCTATTGGATAGTTGACCTTCCCTAGAGTGAAGGAAAAAGCTCGAAATTTCCTTAAGGACCCATATGAGACTTTTTTGAACTATCGTCTTAGGTTGAGAGTCCTATGCGAGGAATTCGCATTTGTAGGAAGGCCTCGAACTTCCAGGGAGATGTTTAAGCTATGGAAAAAGGGTTTGAAATAATCCCTATGGAAGAATCTTCATGAAGAGCTGAGATTTGATGCCCTTAGGAGACTGTAACCCCGGGAATTTTCCACATTAGTACACGACCTTGCAATAGATTACACGAACTAGATAATAGATTTAGATTCTAGTTAAAGTCCAAGAATAGATTAATACCTAGAATTTGGTTAGATAAAGAATTTAGAATTCGAATAAAGAAATTCTTTAACCCTAGTTGATACCAAAATCGAGATTTCGTGTCTTGAATGAATAATTCAAGACATGATCTAAAATTTAAACCCGAAACTTGATATGCAAATGGATTTAAATAGCAAAATATGAATATAGAGATTAAATGAAGGTCTTTGATCTCGATAATGATTCGAGATTAGAATAACGAGTAATAATGAGCTTAGACTCAAACTTAAACCCTAAATTCAAGACTCCTAGTTAAAATAAATAACTATTAATAAAATTTCTTGACAAGTACCAAAACTAAGGATATATATATAGTTTAGTTTCCGTATTAAGTCCAATACTACGTCAACGATTATTTACGCTTATAAATAGAAAACGATGACCCAAAGATAAACCGTTAGAATTATAAATACACAACGAAAACATAAACTGTTGTATAACTCAAAATCTGAACTCCAAATAAATAATCAAATTGCGCTATTGTTCTAATTCAAATTTTCTTAAGCTATCGGAGCCTGAAAAAAAAATTGACCTAATGAGCTTAAGAAATCTTAATCGCAGGAGATAAAATTATACGAATGAATAACTACGTATATATAAAACCTAAAATTGTATTATTTGATAATCTAAGTGTTTTGCATAACTCTATAAACATATTTTTGTATAAAAACTCCCAAATACTAGCTAATTTGTACCCGTATAAGTTGTTAAATGATCCTAAAACTAAACTAAAATAATAAACTAATATATATATATATTATCCGGCTGCTAATTTCGGTGGAAATTGAGGAGAAAAAGAGGAGCCGAAATTGTGTACAACAATTCACCCAAAATTTCAACAAAAGCAACCCAAAGACCAATAGAACAATGACAACTCAACTCCACATTAAATGCAACGAAAATAACAGATCAAACACAGCCAAAAACGGAGGAGAATTTGGAGGAAAACAGCTGCAAATTCGTTCTTCTTCTCCTTCTATATATATATATATATATGTGTGTGTGTGTGTGTGTGTGTGTGTGTGTGTGTGTGTGTGTGTGTGTTTAATAACCTTAATGAAGAAACAAACAAACTACATTACCTCTCAAATTTCCAGAACGAATCCACTCTCAACCAGCAACTAAAACCACCTGGAAACAAAAATCAAACCGAACAAAATATTCAAGATCGGATCAGAGGACAAACAATAGTAAAAACTCTTGAAACAAGTTCAAAGGTAAGTTGATAAAGTTTAAATGATTTTCTTTCGAATCTGTGCTTTATAACTGACTTATAATAATCTTAGGAACGTAATAAACACAACCACGAGCTTCGGATTACATCGGATGAGCTCAAACGAGGTAACAATCCAAAACCCTAACTATGTTTTAGTAAGAATCGAGATCTAAGAATATATGTATATAGACGTGTTAAAAGTTGTTTTATGTTCTTATATAAGATGTATAAACACTTACAAACGGTTTAGCAAAGTTTTTGACGTGTAAAATTTAAAGAAAAAGAATCGGATCAGTGAGGAAGATGATGAATAGTACTAACACTATCTCAAAGCCAGCAGTGTAATCACTCAATGCCGGCGGCTTACAAAGATAGGCTGGCGGCGTAGAGGCGGCTTACACTGATCAGAGGCTACATAAAAATAATTTTCACGAAAACATGAACGTAAGCCGGCTACCTGGAGATTTACGCCCACGGCGTAAAGCCGGCGTACGTTGAAAGCCGACAACTTTCAAAGCCGGTGCAACAAATTTGAAATATTTTGCAAAACTAATTCTACACCGGCACCTGGGTTTGAAGGCCGGCGGCTTTGAGTCGACGTACAGCTAAAATTCTTCAACGAAAGTTTATTTTGACCTAAACAGAACTTATATAATAATATAAGGTTTATTAAATAGTTAAGATATTTAGATTAATATCTAATATTTCTTAAAATCCTAAGATCAAGAAAAGACATTAAATAAAGTCAGTATTAGTCGAATATTTGTTCTAAATAGATAAAATAGGTAAGAATGGAAATTGAAATAAGCTAATTTCTTGAGTAATGTGACTTCTAAAAATAGCAAAATAAGTATAGGAGATAAAATAGGAGAAACCCGACGACACTAAGTAATAATAAATAACTTTGATTTTCTATAATAGGCTCAGTATAGAATAATAAAACTAGTAATAGTCAGTACCATAACTTGATAAATATCGAGTCTAGGACACTAATCACATATAGAAATTTAGTTGATTTGTATTGATGAATTCTTTATTCATCTTAAATAGGTGACTTTGAAACACTAGAGGATCTACCAGCTAATTATTACGACTGAGCCAGTATGAGCAGGTGAGTAATTCAGTCATATTGTACTATTTGTGCTTGTAAGTAGTTGAATATGTAATGCAAAGATAATTAAATGAATGTTTGCTGAAAGTATGATATGATCTAATTGTATGATTGTTAAGATATCCTTACAAAAGCGATAATGCAATGATTTGATGTTGTGAAGCAATATAATAATGATTGTGTGTAATGTATGGTCACCGTGAAATTGATTAAGAATTATTGACTTGACAAAATAATATGATCATGCATTGCACGAATTGCATAATTGCATATATATTGATGTGACAGCCTGCTACGTATTAATATTTCGGATCTCTGTTGATACTTGGTTGTTCTAATGTGTCAGTTCTTCCAAGGTTCTCTTTGGTCTGGCGGTCCTATGGGAACTAAAAGACACCGAAGAACGTCGCCCGTAGAATCGCTTTGAAATGATTAATACTTAGGAGTTTCTAAGGAGATTGCAGGAGATGGTTAGTTTAATCAATTATATTCAAAGTGATAACCCTAAAACGAGAAATCGTTTATTCTCCTGTGTACTTAGTCTCTCCTGAGCAGGTGGGTCATTGAGTACTGGTTCTTCAACCCTTAAAAAGAGGGCGTAAATCTTTTTCCTGTTTGGATTCTAGATCATCCAAGCTTGTACATGTGCATATGGTTGAGTGCTTGCATTACATATGATTTGCTAATAACTTGTGTGATGTATGGTATGTCTGGTTATTCACTGAGCTGTGGTTTCGCTCATACTCCAACAGTCTTTTCAGGTTTACTTTATGACCTTGGTTAGTCACTTCCAGGAGTACGACTCCGATAAGAGCTTAAGAGTTGGAAGTCTACGGTTATATTTTAGTTTAATGGTTATGTATTATTAGAATAGATTATTTAGTTGTGTACTTCAGAAGAACTATATGGTTTGTAATAGTTTTGTAATGTTTATTTACTAAGTTATTTCTTTCATATATTTGTTATTTCTTATCAAGCAACTAAAAGATCCTGTTGTTTTGAAAACCTGTCATTTTCTGAAGGTAATCTAGTAATAGTATTCAAGTGTGACTTATTTACTACTACTAGGGTACCATCGGGGCGTGACAAAGACGAAGGTAAAGTGATGTGGATGTGAGCCCTGGAAAATTCCAGTAAAAAATTCCAAAATAAACTCTAAAAATAACTCCAAATTAAAACCGAATTTTAACTAGTCCTAAATCACAAACGAATCCAGAAATTTCTTAATCTTAAGAAAACGAGATTCCTTAAAAATAAAATAAAACTCAACAGTCTTCAAATTCAAAACTACTACATACGACAAATTCTATACGTAGCTCTGACTTGTAAAATCGGGTAATACAGAACCCAAAAGCAAATTATTAAAAAAAAGTAAATAACGATAAACCTTAAAAAATAAAACCCAATTCAAGAATTTCGAAAACGGTAAGAGATATTAAATACTTACAAAAATGAAATTTAAAATAAATTTCTCGAACTAAAGGTGTTGTATAAACATAAACCATCAGTTTCCAGTTGGCAAAGATCTAAACCAGAAAATCACCCGGGAACCCTAAGTGGAATATAGTAGTTCATGTAAACCTTTAATCTTAGGGTAATATTAAGTTCAAACCCTAAACCGAAAAGTCAACCGAGAAACCGAAGTCAACAAATTCCCAAGAAACCTTAGTAGTTTAGATACGGCAATTCCGTATTCCTCAACCAAGGAGTCGAAATTTGAGTAAAGGATGTAGTTTGGTTCGTATTAATACTAGGATGCTTTAAAAGTTAAGATTAGCGAATTTTCGATCTATTTTGAACCCGATCGGGTACAGACTTCGAAAAGCATGTCTTGAGGCTCAAAATATTATATATATGATATTAGTACCGTTAGACTTGTAATTTCATAAGATTTCCAAATATATCATTTATATAATTTTTCGGGTTATAAAAGTTACAGTTATAACCTTTTATCGTATTTTCATTACTACCGGTACTTTAAATGTCAAATTTACTTTTTTATTTCTTCTACACTATTCACAAGTACAACTACCCATAACCTATTCCTTACATCCTTACACCCTACTCTTACAATTATATCATTTTCCTTACAATTTACTTTTCCAATACAACTTTACCACTTAAATTACTTTAATTAATTCCAAAACTTATACAACACAACTCAAACAACTCATTCTCTCTCTTACTCCAGGGGGGCCAGCGCTACCCTCTGCCTCTTTCCCTCTCTCCAATTTGTTTTATTTTCTTTTCTCTTATTATGCAAACCCTAATCCATTTCTCTATATATACTTTATACCAACTTCCTCTCACTTTCTCACTTTTCCAAAGCTAAACTCTTACAAAAAATTTTCTTTCTCTCTTCCTCTCCCTCTCTCAAAACCGAACACACACACACACACATTCACATATTTTTTCTTCAAGTTTCTTGTTCCAATCTTCCAATAGGTAATAGATGTATACTTCATTATCTTAAAACATGTAATGGCAAGTTCATTCATGTGTGATTCCACACAAAACCCCCCATAAGCTTCAAGCTAAGGATGTGGAAACACTTGAACATGAGATTCTTACCATCACAATGTTATAGATCTTGTTATTTGAAGTTATTTTGCTTATCTTGTTTTACTTTCAAGTTATGTTGTTATTGTTAATGATTTGTGCATTATATCATTCACATAACCATCATAGTGTTCATGCATTTATAACTAGTTAGTAAACTAGATCTAGTTGTTTTAAATTCATAAATGCATTAAACTTTTGTTTTTTGTTCTTAAATAACATGTAATAGCTTGATGGTAGTAGGAAAGTATTAGAAAGCTCAATATCTATTTTAGTTTCAACAAAAATCATTTTGAAAATTCGGATAAGAAGGGAACCATTTAGAAAAGTCATTTTTCAACTTCAAAACAAGATTTTTATTAAAGAAATTGAAGCCTTATGGGGTAGTTTTAATTAGGAAATGGTTTTTGAAAGACTAAATGAGTTTTCCAAAGAAAACAAACTCAAATGAATTTTTCAAAATTCGGATTTGAAAACAACCATTATTTAAACACCTATTTCCAAAAGCCAAAATGATGATTTTTATTAAAAAAAAATGGAAGTCCTAGGAGATACATGTCATAAAGACCAAATTTTGACAAAGATAAGAGAGGTTTATCAAAGTATAATCTTAGAACAATAAATGGTTTCCAAGAATAGGCTAAACAATGTTTTCATTCATTAAAATTTTGTAAAATTCGTACTTAGGCAAACCACCTATTTAAACATCTATTTTCTAACCCCAAAATGAAGGTTTTTATTAAAATAATGAAGGTGATGGCTATATAGATCATCAAGGTTAAGTTTTGATAAAAGCAAGTATGATTTTACAAGAAGAAAAATTATTTTTCTTAAGTCTAGTAAATTTCAAAGTTTTGCAAAGTAAAAGTTTTTCAAAAAGAATTCTTAGTACTATATGCATACATATAGATAGAACGTCTCGTAACCTTCATGAGAATAGCTTGCAGGTATTACATATATACATGATGCATTGTAGAAACAAAGTTAGAAAAGTAATGCACATACTTCTTGTTGACGTTATCTAAGTACATGAGAAATTAGAAATTTCAACACTCATGAATCATGCATGGTATTGAGTTATATATGCATATAATAGAGATTTTCAAAATAGGAAGAGATTTCAAAATAAAAAATTTGAGTTTTATCCAAATTTTGTAAATTTGGATGGTTTCAAGACCATGCCTTAAAAACCCTTTATCAACTTCAAAACTTGTGTTTTATATGAAAAATGAAGAGTATAGGTCATGGATATCATCAAATAAAGTTTTTATAAGTTAAGATGGGATTTGCTAAGAAATATGTAGTACAAGGAGTAGAAATAAAGTAGGAAAATTTGAGTTGTTTGTCATTTTAAGAAATTCGTAATAATGGAGTAATGGCATGAAAACCCCTATTTTTCAAACTCAAAATGAAAGTTTTATTAAAGAAATGAAGTCTTTAGTGACTAGGTATGGTTGAGCCTTAATTTTCTAAGTATCAAATGAGTTTACTTCAAGGAATCACCACCAAAAATAATTTTTTCAAAATTTGGATTTTGGGATGAACCATACTTAAAAACATGTTTACAAAGTGTAAAATGGGAATTTTTATGCAAAAATGAAGGTCCTATGTAATAAATATAACGATGACTCAATTTTAACAAGGATAATTATTTTTTCTTCAGAAATAAATCCAAAACAAATGGAAATGATCAAAGTTAGGAAACTAGTTTTCTTAAAAGTAAATATTCATGGAGTCTTACAAATAAAAAGTTTCTAAAATCTCTCTTTAATAAATATTGTCAAAAGCATGCATAAATCAAGCTCATAACATGTCATTCATGATAGGAAATCATCAATATTGCATATATAGTTAATCTATATAGTAGGAACATTACAAACATTTACAAAACTATTTTTCGAAAGTGGAATTTGCTACCGATCCGAACTGATCAGATCTTTTCGAAGCTTCAAAGTTTTCAAAACTTAAATATGATATTATCATTAGATATATCTTTCGAAGTAGATAGAAATTGATATATAATTTGCTAAATTACGAGTTAAAATAACCAAGTTATGGCCGTTTTAAGTTAAATTCTCGCATAGGACAAGAATTATGAATTTTCTAGTTTTGTTAAATAGTTTGGATTAGTTAAGTGACAAAATACTTATTAGGGTATTTCTTCCTTTTTAGGTAACCCCGAAATCGACGATTCCCTACCACCGGATTACTTTAACTAAGAGACCGGTGATCCAATGGCCGGGTGAGTTTTCCTCTTATTTTGTTACCTTGTTTGTGCTTATAGCTAGTTGCATTAGAATTATAGGAACAAGATAAAAACCGATATGAATGGGGACAGGATAGATGATGAGGCTTTGATGTATGTATGCCAAAGAATACTAAAGCATATCGAAATCATGATTCGATTGGATAACTGCACTGTTCATATTATTTCTGTTTATGTGTATGATATTGGCTGGTCACTCTAAAGAATGTATGAATAATTTGACCTAAGCAAAAACAAATTGGTCATGCATCACATCGGATATGTTGCATTTGGTATCGTGCTACTCCTATGCACGTCGATCGGTATGGTTCGAGGACTCATTTGGATAATGAGACCCGATATCAGAGCTCATCCATAGGGAACTAAGGCACACTGGGGATGCATTCCATGTATGAGCCTAGCCGAGTCGAGTGCTATGAGCTTGGGGGGCTTTAGGGACTAGTAGCGGTCGTGTAGACTTTCAATACCATCCCTAACCCTTGATACAGAGGGCGTAAATCAGTGTTGTGTATGAGTTCCGGATACTCATACATAATTGTCTACTCATGTGTTTGTTCATGCATAGCATATGGATGATTTATAACTTGCTTGTTATGGTTCAAAATTAAGGGAACTCTTACTAAGCTAGTGTAGCTTATACCCCAATGGATGTTTGATTAAACAGGTTAACTTAAAATGCAACGTGGGGACCGAGTTGGTTAGAGCTGAGTATGAATTCGGAATTCCGGCAGGAAGTAAGAATACTTGAAGATATTAGCTAGGTCTTGTGAATTGCTTTGTAACAGTTTTATGTAGCGAAATCTTTGATGAATTGTAATTTGAAGTATAGTGAATTGTGTTTCCTTTACATTGTTACTCAAGTTGCATCAACACAAAATGTATCACTCCGATGTGTCTCCTCCATGTGTTAGACGCCTTGTATATAGTATGGAAGCCTTTGCATGACTGAAGTGGTCATTCCTAGGCTTTAATATTATGTACTGCGGACTGCCACGTTTAGGGTACCCTTCAGGGCGTGACAGTGGAAGTAATTTATGTAGTTAAAAGGATGATGGTCTTTATGTATAGAGAAACGATGTTGCATGAAATGACCTTTATCTTAAGGAATGAAGGAACCCGAAGATACCAGACTTTAGAACATGGAACGAGTTAGGAACCCTCTACATAGATGCGCATGATGAGCTAGCAAACCACAGTGACTGGCTGAAAGCTAATGTGGAAGAACGCTTCTACTGGTATGCAGCCTATAAACGTATCGTTCCAACGCATCGGAATGTAGCACCTAATCAAACTCCATCAGAATGCAACTGGATGTAATCCCGAATAAGGACTTCATTATGGGAGATGCCTAAGAGAACGATAGAAATGGAGAAACCGAAAGAGATTCTGAAAAAGACCCAGATCTAAGAAAACTCCATCCGCATCTCTTTAGGAGGATAGCCCCGTAATTCCCAGCCCGGTACCTCCTCGTAGGTTAAGCCAAGATGTCCCCATGGAGACTATTGCAAGAAACAACCTGTGATGATCTTCGACTCTGAAGAAGAAGGAAGGTTAAATAATCAGCGCTGAAGGAACATTTATGAACCAAGTGGATTCTTGAGGAGCAGGTCCCGAACCCCTACCACAATAGTAGCACAAGAAGGAGAGAATCAAGGAGATCAGGAAGCAACCAATGACACCACCCAAGGAAATAGGGTTTCTGCGCAAGAAAATGGATGGCCATCTCAAGCCACAATCACATCAAGGTACAAAGGAAAGAGAATGACAGTAAACCAATACCTACAACAATTTGTCAAAAGGCACAAGGGTTCCACTAGCCGAAGCATGAATCCTGCACCATCACCATGAAGAAGGAAAGGTTGAGGAAGGAAGTAGAGAAGGAATTAAGCACCTCCCGATGAGTCCAATAGCCTTTTCCTAGGATTAGGATAGGCATATCCTCGTTTGTGATGCATGAATGTCCTGTTTTCAATGAATATGTTTTAACTTATTTATTATTTCTATGTACTTTCTTTTGCTGAGATTGGTTTTAACCCTCTCAGGTAATGTAAGGGTTACCACCCTCTTTTGATTAAGTAATGAAAAGTTTCTTGCGTTTGGTTTAATGATTTTTTTTTTAATTACCTTGAAAAATTTCCCTATGTAAATTTTCGATATTTTTGATCTTTTTCCCTTGCAAAGATTTAAGAGGTCTAAAACTAAGATTAATTAATAGACGAAATAGGAGAGGTAGGAGATGAGAATGTCGTGCAACCAATGACCCTCCAGCTGAGCCGAAAAACCCATAAATAGGCCAACCGACGGCCCCACCAAATCAATAAGGTGATGTTTGGGTAGTTATTAACCAATTAACAGGATTGGTCAACAACTTCATGCAGCACGCGCAGAATGTGCCACCACCAGCTGCTAATGCACCTGAAGCAACAATAGAAGCACCAGCACCACCGAAAGCTGAATCCCAAACGGCCCCCTTATCGGCACCATCGCCACCTCGACCTTATTGAAGTTCCTTACCATATTTCATTAAAAGTAATCGATACTTTGATGAGAGTTTTGGAAAACTTGATGAAGCAAAAGATTGGTTAACGCAAATAGAAAGATCATTTGCTGCTTACGAAGTGCCTCATCACCTCCGCCTGGACTATGGCACTTATATGTTGAGATTCAACGTAAGAGTGTGGTGGGAATCGAAGAGTAGAGAGTTACTACCACCTATGACTTGGGCAACCTTCAAAAGAGAATTCTTGGAGAATTATTTTTCTGGAAGTTTGAGAGTGCAGTACAGTGGGGACTTCCTTCATATATCCCAAAAAGGAAGAATGATCGAACAATAAGAGACTATGTTCAGTTGCTTACTCCAGTACGCACCAGAATCCTTTAAACATAGTGAAGAGTTAAAAAGGCAAGTTTTTTTTAGTGGCCTAGATGAGGACTTGAGGATGTGATTGGAAGAATTGGATTTAAGGACCCTTCGTGAATTGGTTAAAAGAGCTCGCATTATAGAAGGAGCCAAGAAGAGAAAGAGTAAAGTGTCAGAGCAGAGAACCTTTGTGTTTGGGAAGAGGACTCGGGACAGTTATGGTCCTAGCTTCCAAAACAAGAAGTTTAAGTCCTTCAATAGCTATAAAGGAAGTGCTAATGGTAAAAGGGAAGCATCGAAGGTTAAGGTATCATGCTGGAAGTGTAAAGAAGAGCATTACCCAAAGAGATGCCCCCTGCTCCAACACAAATGTTATTTATGTGGAGACCCTAGCCACAAGATTAATAATTGCCCGAAGAAGGCTTCGACCATCTGCTTTGTATGCAAGCAAACTAGGCATTTTGCCAATGAATGCCCGCAGACGAAGAATGCCCGCAGAGGAAGAATGCCCTAACTAGACTACTTAGTACAACTGGAGGAGCTACATCGACAAAAAGTGGGAATGGAGGAAACAACCCCAGTCATTCCGAAGCAGCTGTCCATGGAATGAGGATTTACAACTTGGAAGGGCAATGGGTATGTGAGGAATCAGATGATGAAGGAGTTGAAATAGTAGCCTTGGATGAAAATTGTGACCCTGACTTTGGTCTAGTGATAGGTTAGATTTAAAAACTCCTTTACCATTATGATGTAAGTTCTTAAGTTTCATGCATTCAATTCTTAACCTAGAAAGTATAAGGTTCTATGCAAGTAGATAGTTTAAGAATACAAAATTCGTGATTAGTATAAATTTCGAGTGTAGGTTACATACGTGTAGCTAATCAAACCGCCTATGCTTTGTTCGACACCGAAGCTACGCATTCCTTTATCACCGCCAGTCTAGCTAAACGAACCGGCTTACCCATAGATACCATCACTATTGGTTTTCGAGTTAAGACCCCTACCGGAAGCGTTGTGTCAACCAAGGAAATGCTTAAGGATTGTCTCATGGAGATACAAGAATACAACACTAAGTGTGACTTGATAATATTAGAAATGAGCAAATATGAGGTGATCTTAGGAATGAGTTGGTTGACATCCATTAAAGCTTTAGTAGACTGTAGACACAAAGAAGTGAAGTTTAAGAATCAAGATGGAAGTGAGATAGTATTCAAGGGAGAATCCACGGTGAGGTTGAACTCATTTGAGTTATTAACAGATGATGAAGAGATCAACTTAAGTCACGTGGACATAAAGGAGAAAGAAGAAGAGAAACCTGAGTTGGAAACTATACCTGTGATTAAGGAATTTCCGGATGTATTTCCTAACGGATCACCTGGATTATCACTTAAGAGGGAAATCGATTTTGAAATTAACCTAATGGTGAATACGGAGCCAATATCAAAAGCACCCTATCGGATGGCACCAGTTGAGCTAAAGGAGTTAAAAACTCAATTGCAAGACTTTCTAGACCAAGGTTTCATTCGACCAGGTGTATTAACCTAGGGAGCACCAGTTTTGTTCGTGAAAAAGAAGGATGGTTCTATGCACCTATGCATTGATTATCGAGAACTCAACAAGGTCACTATCAAGAATAAGTATCCACTCCCAAGGATATATGATCTTTTTGACCAGCTTCAAGAAGCTAATGTCTTCTCACGAATTGATCTACGGTCAGGATATCACCAGTTAAGGATCAAGGCAGAGGATGTACCCAAGAGGGCTTTTCGAACCCGCTATGGACATTACGAGTATCTGGTAATGCCCTTCGGTTAACCAATGCACCAGTAGCTTTTATGGATCTCATGAACCAGGTGTACAAACCCTTATTGGATAAGTGTGTGATAGTCTTTATAGATGATATTCTGATCTACTCCAAGACACGGGAACAACATGAAGAACACTTGAGAATAGCATTACAGACTTTACGTGAGCATAAGTTGTATGCCAAGCTGTCTAAGTGTGATTTCTAGTTGGATAAGATATATTTTCTAGGGCATGTCATATCTGGAGAGGGTATATCGGTGGATCCCGAGAAAATCAAAGCAGTAATGGATTGGAGACAACCTAAGACCATCACTGAAGTGAGAAGTTTTCTAGGATTGGTTGGATATTATAAAAAGCTTGTGAAGAACTTTTCTACCATAGCCAAACCCCTAACACAGTTAACTCAGAAGTATGAAAAGTTCTGACTGATAAGAGAGAAAAAGGTTTCAAAGAACTCAAGAAATGACTTGTCTCCGCCTCAATTTTGGTGTTACTGGACCTAGAGAAACCTTATACGGTGTATAGCGATGCCTCTAGAAATGGCCTCGGGTGTGTATCGATGCAAGAAAGAAAGGTGATTGCGTATGCTTCACGACAACTCAGGCCTCATGAGCAAAATTACCCACCCATAACCTCTAGCCACCGTTGTGTTCGCTCTTAAGTTATGGAGACATTACCTATATGGGCAAAGATGCGACATCTACACCGACCATAAGAGTCTCAAGTATTTATTCACACAAAAGGAGTTGAATATGCGGCAATGGAGATGGTTGGAACTCATCAAGGATTATGACCTTGGAATAAACTATTGCCTAGGAAGAGTAAACGCTGTCGCAGATGCCCTAGTAGGAAGAATCATGGAGAAGTGGCTACCTTGCTCACTGATAAGAAAGAGCTGGTAAGGGAATTTGAGAAGATGAGTATCGAATTCATAGGGCAAAATGTGGAAGGAGAAATCGCCAGCCTAAACATAGAACCTACCTTAGTAGAAAGGATCAAGGAAGCCTAACGATATGATGAGGCAATTCAAAAGATTAAAAGTGAGGTACAAGAAGGAAAATATACGGATTTCACAATACATGAAGATGAGGTTAAGAGAATGAAAGGGGGATTATGTGTTCCAGATGATGATGAAATCAGAAAAGAAATCACGAATGAAGCACACCATTCAGGATATACAATGCACCCAGGAGGAACTAAGATGTATCAGGATCTGAAAAGCCACTACTAGTGAAACGGTATGAAAAGAGACGTAGCCGATTTCGTGATGAAATGTCTAATATGCCAACAAGTAAAAGTGGAACACCAACGACCAGGAGGACTCCTGAAACCTCTACCAATATCCAAATGGAAATGGGATCAAATTACGATGGATTTTGTATGTAGACTATCAAGAACATCTGCAGGATATGATGCCCTTTAGGTTGTAGTTGACTAATTGACGAAGACAGCTCATTTCCTTCCAATCAACATGACGTATTCTATGGAAAAGTTGGCTATAATATATATGAGAAAGATAGTGTGCTTGCATGGAGTGCCCACAGGAATAGTCTCCGATCGAGACCTAAGATTCGTGTCTAAATTTTGGACAAGCTTACTAAGATGTTTGGGAACGAAACTACATTTTAGAACTAACTATCACCCTCAAACGGATGGTCAATCAAAAAGAACAATACAAACTCTAGAGGATATGTTGCGTGCTTGTGTAATGGAGTTCAAGGGTAGTTGGGACGCACACCTACCATTAGTGGAATTTGCCTACAACAACAGCTACCACTCCACAATTCAAATGCCACATTACAAAGCATTGTACGGAAGGTGATGTAGGTCGCCATTGTTCTGGGACGATGTAGAGAAGTTGAGCATTAGACCCAACTTGGTACAAGACGCTACTAACAAGGTACGAATCATTCAACAAAAAATGAAGCACAAGATCGACAAAAAATTTGGGCGGATATGAAATGGCATATTCTCGAGTTTAAGGTTAGAGACCATGTATATTTGAAGGTAAACCCCATCAAAAGTATTCACAGAGTGTGGGCACAAGGAAAGTGGAGCCCACGCTATATTGGACCTTTTGAGGTACTTGAAAGAGTAGGAGATCTTGCTTATCGTCTGGCCTTACCTCCTAACTTGTTTGGAATCCATAATCTATTTCATGTTTCGATTTTATGGAAGCACGTGTCAGATCTTAGAAGAATCATAGAGTTGGAACCAGTACGATTAAAAGAAAACCTCACCTACGAAGAGCACTCGATTCAGATCCTAGATCGTAAGGTGCAAAAGCTTCGAAACAAGGAGATCAAGTATGTGAAAGTTCTGTGGAGAAATCACTCACATGAAGAGACAACCTGGGAAGCCGAGAGCGATATACATCGAAGTATCCAAGTTTGTTCGAAGAATCAGGTATGAATTTCAAGTTTTGAGGACAAAACTTTCTTCAAGGGGGGTAGGTTGTAAACCCCCAAAGTTTTGTGATCAATTAAGCTTAAACCCTAATTAGAAGGTCAACCGGAAATCCTAAAGTCAACAAAACCCTAGTCAGACGTAACCATTCAAGTCCGGTAATCCCGTGTTCGTAACCCTGAGAAAGTAAGTGAGAAATTAGTATGTAAAATAGTTCGTAATAACATGAGAAAGCTTAAAAGTATCTTATTAGTTAAACCATGATTCGTTTTGAGCCCGAACAGATATAGTTTTCGAAAAGCGTATCCCGCGGCTCATAATAGTAAAAATATTTTGGGTATACCATTAGCGTAAAGAGATAAGGTTTTCAAAAATATCAGTTTTATAATTTTTCGATAACTAAAAATATCAGATATCATATTATACACGTATTTTCTTACTATGGTTGTCATATCTACTTAACATTATACTATTCATTACTATTACACTATTTATCTAGCTCTACTTTTTCTTATAAGCTACTCTTACAACCATACACCTATTTTCTTACAATTTTCATTTCCAATGCAACCTTACATCTCTCACATCTTACTTTTCATTAACAAAAATACAAAAAATAATAATAATAAATTTTTCTCTCTCCCTCTCAAAATTGCGCCAGCCCCTTTCTCTCTTTCCTCAATTGTTTTATTTTTCCATTTATTTAATTAACACAAATTACCCTCCATTTTTTCCTATAAATACCACATCTTCCTTCCATTTCCTTCACACCTTTCATACGCTACAATTACTCTCTCAAAATCTCTCCAAAAGTTCTCTCAAAATTTCTCTCTAGTTTATCTTTCATAGGTAATGCTTCTTTAAGTCTTCCTTATATTCATTTACTTAGTATGAACATAGTGTATGTTTTCTAAACCCATGGAGGTTAGGAAAGCAACAATATGTTCATACTTTGTTCTTGTTCATGAATCTATTTTCCTTTATGTTGTTTTTATGTATATCTAACCAAATATATCTATATAGTTATATATATCTTTTAGAGCATATAAGCTCATTTGTTATTGCAATTTGTTTACTTTCCTTGTAATTTATTTACTTACCTAGCAATTTATTTACTTTCAAGTTGTTTTAAGACTAGTCTTTCTAGTCTTAGAATTGTCCTCATCAAGTTAAAACAATTTTCTTTTTCTTTTGGGACTCGTCTATTCTTAGTCTCGGGAAGCCTTGAAGAAGTTAAGGCTCCCAATACTTGACAATTATTATTATGCTTATTTATTTCTCATGTCCTTTATTATTATTTTATCTTGTGATATTTTTAGCTTTTATAAACTACATGATCATATTCATGCATGGCTAATAATTTGTTGTCCAAATAAAAATGAATCTTTTTGATGAAAGAAGAAATAAAATTTGATCAAAGTTTTTCCAAAGACTTAGAAAAATATTTTCAAATAAATCTCTTTTAAAACTTTATGTAAACTCATCATGAAATTTCAAACTATTAATAAATGAAGTTTCTTTAAAGTCTAAAGATATTTCCTTTTCAAATAACAAAAGAAGTCTTCATATATAGATAATAACTTAGTACTATTTTGACCAACTTTCTAAAACAAGAGCTAAAAAAGTTTTCAAGAAAAATCAACTTACAAGGAAAATGAAAATAAATTTTCAAAGAATAAACTCATCAAGTACTAAAGAAAACTTTTGGAAACTCTATTTTTCAATTCCTAGAAATAAATTTTGTAGATAACCTCAAAGGACCAAACTCTATTTTCAAATCACTTTTGATAAACTAAAGAATCAAAATATAGTATTAGATTTTGATCGTCCAAAAATTTATAAGTTACTTTACCCACATAAAGTAAAGTCTGACAAATCCAAATTTTCCAAAACACTAAAAAAGGTTGTTTTAAGGAAATAAATTAAATAAGACAACACCTATAGCTTCATGCATAAATTATGAGTCTATTTACATACATAAGGAATTCTTTTCAAAAATATACATATTTGAGTTTTACTTAAACAAGCCTTAGTAAAGGAAGGATTAAAAAAATATTGTTTTTGAAGAAAGGAATTTCCGTATTAGATTTGTACCCTTCTAATCCAAGACACAAATGACCTTTTATAGTAAAAGTGACCTTAGAAATGGATAGATCTTTTCCAGTAGGTAGAAAACGACATATAAAATGTGAAATTCCTAGTTAATATGAGCAAATTATGGCCATTTTAAGTTGGAACTTTCTTCAATAAGATTTTACCACAAATTAAAGATAGACTTAGAATTTTTAAAGTAGAAATTCTATGAAAGACTCATTTTGGGTATTTCATCTTGTTTAGGTGAAGAAAGAACTGATATCGCCTTCCCGGAAGATTATTTCGACTAGGAGCGATCGTCATGGAGTGAGTTAATCCCTTACTAATTACGTTTCCTTGATTGTACTTGTAAGTAGTAGCATTAGAGAGTAAGGAAAAAGATAAATGAATAAATGTTGTGTGATTTGGATTCATGATTGAATGATGTGGTTGTTGAATAAAAGATAAGTATATCGAAAGAGGAATTGATGAATAATTTATGTTTTCTTGCAATGGTATGATGAATATTGTTTTGGTCACCTTTAACTTGAACTTAACGATAATTGAATAAACCAATATTAAAAACGATTCATGCATAACATATTGTGAGTCACATTTATTTTCGCTACTATTCTTCGTGTAGGGAAACGAGGAATCATAGTGGTGGCCAGTAGGAACCGGAAAGTCTACATGGGCTAGTAGGAGCCGAAAAGTCTATAGGGTAAGTAGGAGCCGGTAAGTCTGCAACTATTGATGATCGTATGGGCAGGCAACCATCCAACCCCTGACATGAAGGGCGTAAAATCCATACTACACATGGTTTTCGATTAATCGTGTGTAGTCTACTTGCTCATGTGATTGATGCACTCACATGTGATTGTCTAAAATACTTGTATGTTTTATGGAAATGTTTTGAACAAGAGAGTTATCTCACTAAGCTAGTTTTGCTTATATCTCTATAGCTTTTTATTATAGTTTGATTACTTGTGGTTGGCACCAAGAGCCCTTTTGTCAGGTATGAGCTAAAGCTACTGGGAGTTTTTGGAAGAAGTTTATATATTTAGTTTTGGATGGAGACTTCTAAGAGAAATCTCTATAGTAGACTTATTTTATATTCATGTATGTTTTGAAGATGACTTAGTTTGAGCAAGGCTTTTAGAACGGGAGAATGCCCCTAAGAAGTTGTAAGAAACTTTTATCTTAATGATTATTACATGTTTTACCTTTATAAGTTCTTGCGTGTTTTTATTATCTGCTTAAACGTAATATCCGTTTGAGTTACCTATTATCTTGGAAGCACGCCTTGCACGTGATATCGAAGCTCTTGCATGAATAAGGTTGTCATTCATTAGCTTTAATATTATGTTCGGTGGACTGCCACATTTAGGTACTCTCTGGGGCATGACGGAAACCCTAGATGAGATTACTTAATCGTTATGGATAAATTTATTAGGATGGTATGAGTATCTAAGCTACTTATATCAACCCCCTGAGCGTCGTGATCGTTACTCAAGTTCCCCCAAAAATCTCTATTGCCTGGAGTTTGAATACTCCCATGATGTATGACTAACTAAAGATTGAATAATAAATAATTGGTTGTTGCATTTTTCATTTAGCTTAAGTATGTGTGAATCACTTTGCATTTGTATTCGTTACTTATGTACTGACTTTTGACTCATATTTTAACCATTTCAGGTGATGAATCTGACGAGTTTTATACGAATATGGGGTATGGAACCGATTTCGAAGGTTTTTTTGATGTTTGGAGGACTAGAGATGATCTTAGACTTGATGGAATCCATATTTTGTAATAGATTAGTTATGATAGCTTTTATGGTTGTATTTAAAGTTCTAATTGGATTATATTTGTGATTTTGTTAAGGCTTGTAAGAAGCCTTTGGTTGTAATATATATATATATATATACATACTTAGCTATGTATGACTTGGGTTTATTTCTCTTGTAAAATATGTTGGTAGTGTGGTTATGTTTTGCTAAAATTTTTGAAAAACTATGGTTTAATTATGTTAATTATGTGGAAATAGAAATAATTACTTAAACACTTCTTCTTGGACAACTTTACATATTTCTAAAAGTTATATGTGGTTGGGAACTGTTATCGTCTATTTCAATTATAGAGGTGATAGGGTCCTTACACTAAGACAACATTGGCTAACCATATTGGATATCTTTCTTGTCTTATGAACCCAGTATCAAGGAGTTTTAGCTCTTCCTCTATGGTTATATGTCTTTCAACACTGAAGTGCCATTTTTGCTTGACAGACTTTAAGTAGGGTTAGTGTTCAAGTGGCGTGTTATCGCTTCACTAGGGATGCTCAGCATCTCGAGGGAGAATAGGCAAATACATCAGAATTGTGCTAAAGGAAATCAACCATGCGCTCCTCTAGGTCGAGGGGCATGTTTTATTTCATCTACCGCTCGCATTTAGCTTTGCCATGTTGTTCCAGGGTTAAATCAATTTATTACATTTCTTCCTGCACTTAAGCTTTTTAAGTATAAGTCACAGGGGAGTTTTGGTTGCTGTTGCAAATGGCGATCCCATTCGATATTAGGAACTTAGCCTTTAGATGCGTTGAAAAATGTTATCATGCCAAATAAGGACTGGCTTGGTTGGCTTTGGAGCGCATTGTACAACAACCGGCAATCTATCACCATAAATTCTGCATCATGTGTGGCAATATGGATTTCATCACCTAACTCTTAACGGGAGTGTAATGATGCCCCTAGCCTTGACCGGCTGATTGTTGAACCGTAAATTGTAGCTATACAGTTTTAAGCGGTCGAGAAGTTTTGGTTCCATCTTCTTATAGACGTTGTTGAAGATAACGTCTGCACTGCTGCCAGTGTCAATCATTACTTTCTTGACATCAAATCTAGCTATCCGAGCTAAGTTGATAAGGACTTCTTGGTGTTACAACTAAATTCCTTCTAGGTCTTTGTCTAAGAAAGTTAATACATAGTCTATTTTTCTGCTTCTTGTTATAAAAGTTCAATACTTCGTTCTTCCTGGGGCATAGGTGGGTTTATTTGGCAATCCCCCTCGATGAGGTTCCCCTTATTTGGCAATCCCCCTCGATGAGGTTCCCCTACGATGGTGTTCACTACGTCATTAGGTGCCCTATCCTCATTATTCGTAATTTTTTCGCCATTATGGTGGCGATGGGTATTTTCCCATTACCTTTGTGTCGGACGACATCCTACATCATCCTTCGACAATATAGTCTCTCAAGTTACATCCTGAAGGACGTTTTAGAGCTAATGATATCCGTTTATTATGCGTCCATAATCTTTGTGGTAGTCACAATATCTTCCAAGGTTCTTTTTGTCCAAGTTCAATCTCAACTTAGGCAAGAGGGAGGATGCCCCTATGGTATATTTCTAGAAATATCTCCCCTATGGGTCTTCTAGGGGGATGATATAATAGAATGTGGGAAACAGCCTTTTCATCTCATCTTCCTCTGTATGGAATGATCGAGGACTTCCCATGTCATTGGCCTTCCCCTCAGGTGAAGGACAGTCCCTTCTAGGTTGGCAGCCTTCTCGGTTGTTCTCCTTTTTTTGTTCAACTTTCTCTGCCTTCGAGTGGGCTTACATGGCATCATCTTCGATGGTCTTTTTAGCTTTTTCCATGAATTGCTTAAGGTTGCGGGTTTGCTCCTTATTAGTGATTTGAAAATGTGGTTGGTTGAATTAAACTTGGATGGCAAGCTAGAGGGAAATAACCTTACTAATGTTAGAGCTTTCCAGTACCGCCTTTGTAAATTGAATTATGTAGTCCTGGAGAGTCTCATGTTTTTTCTTGTTTGATCTCGTGCAAGGAAGACACGTCTTTTTTGGTCGTTTTCTTGCTATGAAGTAAGTTTTAAACATATTTGCGAACTCCTTGAAGTAGTGGTTGGTGTTCAGGGCAAGCTAGTTAAACCACGTGCTTGTGGCTTTCTAGAATGTTCTTGGAAATGCTTTGCACATGAACGCATTACTCAATCCCTGAAGGACCATGTGAGTTTTGAAGTGGGCAACATGATCAATGGGAAATGGTTCTTGCTATATTTCTTTTGTGAAAGGATTGGCTGGGTCCTCCACAGATCTAGGCACCCTTTTTGGATTCTTTCATTATGTTGTTGATGAACGCTTCCAGTTTTGACTATTGACATGTTTGAAGGGCCTTACGATAAGGTGTATTTCATGGCGCATCTTGTCTTGCTAGATTTGGGACCAGGAAGTGAGGACCGCCTATATACACTATTATTTCACTTCTTGGGTGGTCTTGGGGGAGGGGAGGGGCTTTGCCGAGCTAGCTAAAGCACTTTTCAGCTGTAGTTGGAGCATTAGTCTGTCCCACTATCTTGGAGTCAACTTTGAGAGCACTACTCCTACTTATAGTCCTCACCATGTTTGATTGATTTTTCATCTTCAAGAAAGCTTTTTTTCGTTTCCCATAGACGAATCCAAATGTTCTTGGTGAATTTTATGGGTGACTCCACTTAAAATTAGATGGGTTTAAGAGGCCAATTATCTTTGAGCTTGAAATACATAAAACAGTTAGCAGATGTCACGAGTTTGTCCGATATGGCCATGCCAATGCTTAAATCAATAAGTGGTCAAGGATGGCTAATAGCTAGGGAGAGAGAGTAAGAGTATAAACCCCTAGCTTTTTCGGTAATCCTATAAGTGGAATCTTAGAGTCGATATCTGAACTAGAACTCTAAAATCAAACCGTATCAACTTTAAATCCTATAAACGCTAGATCAAATTAAACAGTTTCTAAAACCCTAAAATATTATATGAGCTAGAAAATTGGTATGAATCCAAAATATAAGCCGAGTAAAAGGTATATACTAAAACGACAAGTTTATCCGAAACTTTAATCATTTCAAGGTTTTTTATATCAATTTCTATATTCGCTCATCGATATGCAAAGCATTGTGAAATATTCCAAAAACCAATTTATACTAACATAATATCAAGATATTCGTATAATATTAGCTAAACTTTTATCGGATCATATGAACGTAAATTATAGCCTTTATACGCATATTTTTATCTTTACCGATAATTAAATTGTTCTTTCCACTATTCATTAGTATTCACTACTATTCACATCAATCACTTTTTTCTTACACTCTTACACCATATTGTGACAACATCTTACACCTACACTTGTAAGTATCTATTTAACATACTTTATCATACTTTTCTTAGTATTTTTTCTTAAATTAATTTTTTCTCTTCTTTCTCTCTCCTCTCTCTCACATTGCCAGTGCCCCCATCTTTTTTTTTTTTTTTTTTGCCTCCAATTTCATTTTCTTTTACTGATTTTCCCCTATAAATACCATAACATCCCTCTCTTATTTTCACTTTACATCTTCACTTGCACTCTCAAAACTCTCTCAAATTTTCCTCTCAAATTCTCTTCCTTCCTCTCCCTCAGTCATGGCAATCTCTCTCTTTTCCCCATATACACTTCAATTTTTTTCTATAGGTAATCCCCTTTGTCATGCCCTAAAGGGTACCCTAAACGCGACAGTCCATCATAGTCTATCTATAACAATTACATTAGAGATTTACTTATAAGTCTAAGTCTACAACTAGTTCTTGACTTCATCCAAAAATTCCTAGATTTAAAAGGTAGTACCTGAGAGAAATATTTTTTGAGCGTCAACCAAAGGTAGAGGTGCTGCAATAAATATCTATAAGGGGGTAAGCTTCCTTGCTTAGTGAGAATTATTTCCACAAATAAAGTACTCTAATAAACAATATTCAAATAAGCATATAAAATGCAATAAATACGTGAGCAAACAATACATATGATTTTTCAGGAATCATATGTTGAATAGATTTACCCCTCCATTCGAGGTTAGGTGTTCCGAGCCGTAAGGCCATAGTTCGCAAATGAAGTTTTTGTAGTTTTTATGCGAGCCACTATTAGCCGCTAAAATGTAGTTAATTTGGCTATCTACTCACTATTTAAATCGAGCAAACATTCACTAAAGTAGATTTTCATTTTCTATTAATCTCACTACTATACCCTTGTCCCACCAAAGGTATAGTAATGAATGCAATGTGACTCACTACGTGCTATACATAGATCAATTTATTTAAGTAATCATGGCATAATGTTAAATGTTTTAAAGGTGATCATAGAGCTTGCAGACATATCATTCCTACACTAATCATATAATGATTATTGGACAATTCATGCCTCGATATGCTTAACATAATTTCAACCACATATGTAAGGCACATGCGATTTCATGTTTTTATCTTTTCCTAAATTTAGTGTCACTATTCTATAAGCAAAAACATAAGTACAAGAATGTAGGAAATTAAACTCACTCAACCACGGTAGCAGAAAGCTCCTAATAGAAGTAGTCTTTCGGGTAAGGAAACTCAGACTCTTTGTTGCCTAAACAAGAGAAATACCCAAAATGGGTATTTCTTTGAAGTTCTACTTAAACTTGCAAATTTTATTTTATTAAGTTTGTCAAAATTCGTATGCGGTGAAATTCCAACTTAAAGTGGCCATAACTTACTCATTTTAACTCAAAATTTTACATATTATATACCGTTTTCAACCTACTCAAAAAGATCTATCTATTTATAAATTATTTTTACCATAAAAGGTCATTTAGGTTCCAAAAAGACACGGTATAAAATTGACACGAAAATCCCAACTCTTGAAACATGATTTTTCCAAACTTTTTATCAACCAAAAATCCCATAACAAACATAAATATATATATATATATATAGTTGAAAAATCCTTTTAATACATATGCAACTTATATTATACACATGATTCTAATGATGTTGTCTAAATAAATGATTTTTCATAAAACAACTTGTCTTACTAGTTGAAAAAATGAAGTTGACAAAATTATTTTAAGTTGTTAGGGAATAAAACTAACGATTTTTGAGTCATTAAATAAATGATATGATTTATTTTTCCTTAACTCCTAAAAGATAACTTGGTTTCAAAAATTTTAGTCCTTCCAAGTTATCTACAAATTTTATTCCCTAAGTATACTTTACTTGGTGAGTTAATTTTATTTTGAAAAGCTTATTTTGATCTTTGTATTTATTAAAATATTAGTGAGGATTTTATAACCAAGTTTTTAAGAAAATTTCTCATAACAAAGAATTATTAGCATTAAGATCTTAATGGTAGTTTTATAAAAGGTAAAGAGCTTCTTGGTTAACTTTTGAAAAGTCCTTTTATGTTAATAATACTAAAATCTATGGTGACCTTTATCTAAAATTCTTTGAATAGCATTTTGTTGATATAAAACTTCTAAACTTTAATGAAACTTTTCCTAAGTGATGAAATTATATTTTCAAAGTAATTTGAGCTTATTTTCTTTTATTTAAGAAAGAACCTTTTTATTCTCGTTAAGATAACAATCAACATGATAATGTATGAATATGGGTTTATAGCTAACTAACATGACAAAAATATTTAATAAGAAAGATAGAAAATATCGAGATAAGCAAATAAAAATATCAAGTATTGGAAGTCTTAGTTTGAGTCAAGGCTTTCGGACTTAGACATGGCAAGTCTAAAAGAAATAAGAAAATTTGTTTTGACTTGATTAGGACAAGTCTAAGATTACAAAGACTAATCTTAATATAAATGTAAACCCCTGAAATTTCGATTAATTTTAAGTTTAATCTTAGAATTAAAAGTCAATCGAAAACCCTAAATGTCAACAAAAGACTAGTACAAACCCTAGAATTTAGATCTGGCATTCCCGTATTCTTTAGCCCCAGAAAACGAAGTTAAAATATTTAGTGATAATAGTTCGTAATAACTTGAGGAGACGTAAAAATGTTAGATTCGCAAATTTCGAGTGTCCTTCAAACTCAAACGGGATCAGTTCTCGAAAAGCGTGTTTCGGAGCTCGGAATAGTAAAAATATTCTGAAGACACCATTAGGACCAATTTAACACAAGGATTTCAAAAATATCAGTTTCGTAATTTTTCGGTAACTGAAAATAACAGATATCGCAATTATACACGTATTTTCTTACTACCGGTATTTTACTAGTCATATCTCTACTTTTTCTAATACCTACTCTTACAACTCCATACACTTATTATCTTTGCTTTTTATCTTTCACATAACTTTATGTCACATCTATCTTACTTATTATTATTTTTAATATACAAAAAAAAAAATTATCCTCTCTCTCTCTCCCCCACCATCCACCCCACCGCCTTCCTCTAAGTGGTCGGCACCCCTCCCCCATTTTCTCTCTATTTTCCTATAAATAACCCTCCTCTTTCACTTCATTCACACATCTACTACCCACAAAATCACTCTCCAAAATTTTCTCCAAATCCTTCTCAAACACTCTCCCAAAATTTCTTCTCAAAACCCTCTTCTACTACTATTGTCAGAAATCTCCACAAATCTCTCTTACCATGTCATGTAACTTTACATGACCATGGTGTGAGTTTCCTAAACTTAATGTTATGGAAACTACACTATGTTTATATATTGTTCTTGTTCATAAATATGTATTTATATATTTTTTATGTTTTTATTTGCTCATATTATTGTTGATATTATGTTAACCTCTTATATATATTTAACTAAATATAATTATGTACTTATATATAATCTTTAGAGCATATAAGCTCATTGTTATTTATTTACTTCCAATGTATGCAATTTATTTACTTATTTCATGTTGTTTTAAGACTAGTCTCTAGTCTTAGACTCGTCCTCATCAAGTCAAAACAATCTTTTCATTTTTTTTTTCTTTATTTTTTTTTTTAGACTAGTCTACTCTTAGTCCTGAGATACCTTGATGAAGCTAAGGTTCCCAATACTTGATATTTCTATTAACTTGCTTATATTACTACTTATTATGTTTTTCTTATGTTTTCATAATTTCATGATTTCATATCCATTATCATGCATGAACATATTGATTTTTGTCTCAATAAGATAAAGAAGGAAAGGTTTTCTTAAATAGGAGCTCTTTCCAAAATAAATTGTAAGCCCCGAAAAATTTCAATAAATAATTCTAAGATAAACATCGAAAACAAACTCTAAAAATGACTCCAAATTAAAATCGAACTTCGACTAGTTCTAAAACACGAACGAATCCAAATTTCTTAATCTTGAGAAAATGAGAATCCTTAAAAATAAAATAAGAACTCAATAGACTATAAATTCAAAACCATTGCGTATGATAAATTCTATACTTAACTCTGACTTGTAAAATCGAGTAATATAGAAATCAAAAACAAATTATTAAAAGGTAAATAATGATAGACCTTCGGAAATAAAACTCGATTCAAGAATTCCGAAAACGTTAAAAGATATTAAATACTTATAAAAAAATAAAATTTTAAAATAAATTTCTCAAACTAAATGTTTTGTATAAACAGAAATCCTTAGTTTCCAAATTGGAAAATATCTAAACCAGAAAGTCACATGGGAACCCTAAGTGGAATACAGTAGTTTAAGTCCGGCAATCTCTCGCTCTTAGCTCTATAGGTCGAGTGTGGTTTAAGTGTGTAAAGTAGCTCTTAGTAACATAAGGTCGCTTAAAAATATCAGATTGGTAAATATTTGACCTATTTCGAACCCGTTCGGATACAGACTTTGAAAAGCATGTCTCGAGGCTCGAGATATCAAAAATATACCATTAATACCGTTAGACTCGTATATTCATAAGGATTTCAAAAATATAAGTTTTATAATTTTTCGATAATTAGAATATCTGATTTTGCGATTATATTCATATTTCTTTACTACTGGTAATTAACTAGTCTTTTGCACTATTCACTACTATTCATTATACAATTTTACTACTCTTGTAGACCCTTATATTTTTAGATAAATATTTTATATATCATAGAAAACTCTGTTTTTCTAAAATTTAGTTCGTTTCGGGTTTTTACTGGATAATTTTCTGTTTAACATCCAATACTAAAAATAAAATAAATTAATTTAATAATTGAAAAATATTTTTATTTTCATAAAGTAACCTTTTAGAATTTTTCGGGTTATAAAAATATCAATTATAGCTCATATTCGCGTATTTTGATCATACCGGTAACTTATTTGATAATTCACTAAAATAAATAAATTAATTATATTATTTTAATTATGAAAAATCTGCTACAAAAAATTGGAATGAATTTTCTTCTTTTTTTTTTATTTATTAAGAAAGTACTCTTACAAACTTATACCTTTAGCACACCTTTCACACATCACTTCTTTTTCACTTCAATCTTTCTACACTTTATGCATCACTTCATGGCAGATTTTTTACTTCTTTTGCTACCCCATTTATCCTTTGAAACACTCCAAAATTGATTAAAATAAACCTAATTCAATCATTCTTTAAGAAGGAAAACATACCCTTAGTTACACATTACAATTTTAAGTCAAAAACCAACCAAACTCCCTCCTTCTCTCCTCCTCATTTCACGTCAGCCCTAGCATTATACAAGCTACCATTTTTTTTTTTTTTACTTCATTTAAAGAGTCTTTAACTCTTCCTATCTTTCTTTATACACTCTCTCTTGTTCACAACTTCAACCCTTTACCATTCCTTACATTTTCCTCTCTATTTTCCTCTCTTTCTTCATTTTCTCTTGTTCTTACAAGAGAAGCTTGCTGCCCCTATTCTTTAAGTAAGCTCCCACATATATTTCTTGAAGATCCTTAGGTAAAACTCTTATTCCAAGCTTCTATAGATGATGTAGGTTGAGTATAGTGAGTTTTATGCATCAAAGGACCTTCCATAAGCTTAAAAGCTAAGGATGATGATGCCAAAATGAAACACTCATCTTACTCATGATTATTCTCTTATATATTATTTTCTTGCTAGAAGTAGTTATATTTTGTAGATCTAACTTTTATGTAACTTTGATTATGTTTATGTTTAGATCTATGAGTTTATAGTTTACTACCATGGATTTATTTTATATTTATGTTCATAGTAGATGTAGATCTTGGTTTTGAACTCAAACAAAAATGGTGAAATTCGTATCTAGGCAATACCATATTTAAAAAAACCACTTTCCAAGTGTCAAAATGGAAGTTTTACTTGAAATAATGAAGGCGTAATGGGTATATCATCCAAGACTTCATTTTATATGGTTCAAAGGTGATTTTCAAAGATTATTTTTCAAAACAAAAATTATTTTCGGATCTAGACAAAGGCATAACTTAAAAACATGTTTTCCAACTCAAAAATGAAGTTTTTATTCAAGATATGGAAGACTCTTAAGATAGGATATGTAAGGGATGAATTTTCATAGTTTAGATGGATTTTATCAAAAGATATGTCCAAAAACAAATTTTGTAAATTCGGATCTCAACCAAGACCAATTTTGGAAACCCTTTTTTCAACACCAAAATGAATGATTTGTTTAAAAAATGAAAGGCTTATGGAATAGGTTGAGGAGATGTTTTTTATAAGTAAATGGTAGATCTACTAATAGAGATTCTCAAAATAGGAAGAGATTACAAAGTGTAAAATTTCAGTTTTATCCTAACTTTATGAAATTCGGATGGTTTCAAGACCATGCCTTAAAAACCCTTTTATCAACTCCAAAACTTCTATTTTATATGAAAATGAAGAGCATAGGTCATAGATATCATCAAGTAAAGAATTTTATAAGTTGAAATGGGATTTGCTAAGAAAAACATGTAGAACAAGGAGTAGAAATAAAGTAGGAAAATTTGAGTTATTTGTCATTTTAAGAAATTCGTAATAATGGAGTAATGGCATGAAAACACTTACTTTCCAAACTCAAAATAGAAGTTTTATTAAAGAAATGAAGTCCTTAGTGGCTAGGTATGATTGAGCCTTAATTTTCTAAGTATCAAATGAGTTTACTTAAAGGAATCATCACCAAAAATAATTTTTACCAAATTCGGATTTTGGAATGAATCATATTTAAAAATATGTTTACAAAGTGTAAAATGAAAATTTTTATTGAAAAATAAAGGCCTTAAGGAATATACATAATAACAAGTGGGAATTGTCAAGACTACAAGACTAGCCATTCTAAGATGATTTTTCATAAAGTCTTACAAAGAAAAAATTTTCTAAAAATTTTCTAAAAATTCTTTTATTCAACATCATCAAGAACATGTACATATATATCTCATGACATATCATTTATGATGGTAACTTGTTCATATGCATGAATACTTGCTTTGATAGTAGAAATTCATAAAC